>JAHPZR010036772.1:0-28295 GCA_019787425.1 Platygyra sinensis
ACATGGGTAAAAAAGGATGGGGTAAAGAAATTTTGTCTATGACAAAAAACGTGGGGAAGAAATTTAGCTTAGGAGGGGCTGCCAACTGAACTAAAACTATCAGGCAAGTGTTATGTAATCGGCCTGTCCTGTTAGACTTCGAAACAGATAGATCATGCATGAGCAGTTTAGCAGCGGAAAACAAACACCTTGATCTTTCAATCAAAAATTTACACATGTACATTCTAACTTGAAAAAAAAAAGACTACTGATTCTAATTTTACAATAGATTATGTTACATCCAATAGGCATAGTATCAGAAAAATTTCAAATTTATAATATTATGCCTGTGAACAGTACAGCAGAACGAGATGTGAAATTAAACGACACTGCAAGATATAAAAAAATATAATTTTGTGTAAGTGCAACTAAAGGTAACCTAAAGCCACAGGTAAGGTCTGAGAATTTCCTCTCTTTTAGATTATAACAGCATTGTGGCTTTTTCCTGTAAAAATCAGATCAATCACTGTCAAATTTTAATAGAAAACATACATGTACAAAGAGTTTCCTTATCTTAAATTGTAAATACATGTACATTCTCACGCTAAATGTACTTGTCGAGTTGACAGTGACATATTAACGACAGAGATAATGAAGTAGTAAGGGTTTAATGGCATATGAGCCTAAAGAGAAGTGAATGTTGTGCTCTTTATTGGCACAATTGTTAGTTCCATTAAAACATGGAATATCATCATAATTGGACTTTTCCTACGTATACTTTACAAGTGGTTACTATACTGTATACAGCAAATTCAGAAAAGCAAACTTAAGACTATGGCAAACTGTCTGAATATTACCATGAAATGCCATCTGAAAAGCTCAGTGACATAAGGGCCCATAATATATTTGCTCTAAAGTTTGAAAACAAAAAATGAATTGAATCTATAGCTAAATTGCATAAAATGGTTTTACATGTAATAATATTATATTTCCATTATCTTTTCTGACACAGTCCAATACTACTCACTGCACTGAATTTTGGGTATACAAGTACAATCAACAGCAAAATAATGTTATAAGCTTTGTTTGCCTCAGATACCAATAATTATTCATGTCAAGTGTACAAACTGTTATAATTACATATTACTAGGGTTTCTAAAAGATAAAAGTAATGCTGTAGCACATTCTGTTGATAAAGACATATTTTACGCCGTCATCCATCTACAACTTCATGCAAGATGACGCATCGATGTCAAGGTGTGACAGAGGATCATGACAAAAAAAACACATAGTGATCTGAACTGTGGTTGAACAAACTTGAATCTATTAAGTATGTGTCAAGTTAAAGAAACTTTCAAATTTGGATCAACCAAACAAAACACAAACATTTTTAGGAAATTATGTTACAAGCACAGTATAACATTTTTTTAATTAAAATTTTTTTAAAAAAACTTCCTTTCAGTTTCTTTTTTTATCTTCCTGCAATAGCCACTTCCCATGAAAATTTGATCAATCACTGTCACATGCTACATGACGTGCACCTGCTTGATACAAAAAACAAAACGTCTAATTATTCTTATTTTTTTACATTGTGTTCTGAAGACATTAACACTAATGTGACTTACTGGCAGAGATGTATGAGAACAAAGATGGCACTGCCTACAGACAATAATTAATTTAACTTATCAAGCCATTTGCAATCTCTTTAAGTACACCTAAGAAAACATAAAAATCTTTGCATATTATATTGTTTCACTTTTTCTGATTTCAATCTTTTCTGCATAAATTATATATTCTTTAAGAGGTGAACCTTGACAGAAAATTCACCTACAACTAAGGACTTAAATAATTAAAAACAAATGTCTCGCAAAATGGGGTCGCATTTAGCCATGCTGAGACAAAGATGTTTGACCATTAAGTGCTCTAAGTTTATATACATGTAAGACCAAGTGAGAAAAAGGTAACTTGCACAAAAAAGAGAGCAAAATTGTCCCTATTGTAACAAAAACATATAGTCAAATATTTTACAGTGCAACAACTTCAACCAGGGCCAATTCAAAGTTTTCAACAAATCAGAGCATGATTTTAAACCATTAACAATTTGAGTTTGTTTGGGATTTTGCCAATCATGTTGTCACAATGTGAATGGTAGCTGTTGGAACGCATAATTTTGCTTGGCCTCAAATTACATTCAAATTTTGCTGACTTGAACAGGACAACAAAAGAGCAACAAAAATAATTTAAATTCATCACAACCACTTTTAGTGGATGCTTGACATAGATGCACTCAATTGCATTTACTTCATCACAAGCCTGAAAAATGTTTTTGTTACTGAGTGATTTCAGAGTTGTTCTGTTGTTGGTCTCCAAATAACACTGACTAATAAAGAGATTCTTTTATTGCAGCTGGCTTTAAAGTTAGGATGTCCACACTGTGTTTGCAGTCATAGTAGCTATACTATGTAAAGTTGTTTGTCCGTGCTGGGTAGCACTCACCTGGCTGGTTCATTTAATAATATTTCTGTCATCACACTCAATACTTCTTTCAAATTATAATTTTGAAATGTCAGTCACCGACAACAGTTCTTCTCAGAATTTCCCTCACCTGGACAAACTATCACACAAGATTAAATAATAATTTTGTTGCAGGAATACGAAGAGTTGTTTCCTATGTGCTGGTTTGAAATAAAATGAAATTTTGTTGCTTTTTTGCTGCAATTGCTGTAAGTTGAAGTCAACAAAATTTGAATGCATTTAGCAGCCAATGAAAATTTTCTGATCCAACGTCAGCTAATAATTAAACTGCAAGAACATCAGTGACAGATCTAGGGGAGGGGCCAGGGGTCCGGGGCGCCCCCCTTATTTTGGGTAAAATAAGAAGATATGACAGAAGGGAGAAAGGCCAGCAGGACAAGTAATTAAATCAACACCACCCCCTCCCCCCTTAGCTTACGGTCTGGATCCATCACTGAACACGATAGGCAAGATCAAGCAGTGTTTCAGGTAGAAAATTTTACTTGAGGGCCAAAGTGGCTCATAGAGACTTGTTTTAGGGGCCAATTTACTAGGAAAAGGGTTACTAAATAATAATTGGTAAAAAAATAGTCACCAAATGCAAATGTCTGGTCACCAGATACTAGAATAAAGGCCCGGTATGAAGAACCTGTGCATGTCAAGAGAACTATACAAAGGCATACATGACGTAGACAATGACCAAGGGTTTGCAATGCATTATAGGGTGATTTCAAACACGGTCAGCCATTTGGAAGTTTTGCGATGTGAGAGAATCAATGCAGCAAAGCAAAAGGATGGATTGACTTCTTTTCTTATGTTGAGTGTTTTAGAAGCAAAGATCTTTCAAATATGGTTTGCTACAAGAACATCAGGTGTGCGTAAAAAAGCGTTATTGATCATCAACATAAAGAAATGAAGTAGCGATTATACATGGTGACTAAACCAGAATTTTTGGTCACCAAGGATGAAATGTTAGTTGCATTGGCAACCATAAAGGTCGCAATTTTGAACCCTGGGAGAGCTATTAAATTATTATGGCAGAGTTAAGCTTGCAGCCTGGTAGAAGTAAGGGTTTAATTGGCCCTTTTTCTGTTTATCTGGGGCCTTCTCTGATTGCAACATGGGATTCCCACAATGGCGTGGTCTGGCGGATACACAGGATCAAGGAGAACAAACTTGGAGTCTTTTATTTGCAATTATACTGCAGTTGGTTTAAAATTCTTGGGTAGCCCCAGTTGAAGTTGTTGCATGGGGAAAAGCACTGTTTTCACACTCATCTGGTGGATTTAATTCAGGATCAGAAACATTGATGAGTTTCTTGATCAGCTTGTATGTTTGAAGGAGAAGCTTTATTTGCTTTGGGCTTCTATTTTTCCATTTTGTAGCACCAGGATCACTTAAATACAACAGTCATTACTACAAAAGAAGTAAAACCTGAACAGAGCATGTACAAGTCAGAAGAAAAAGAGAACCCATGCTAAGCACACAGAAGCAATTGGAGATATCAAGAGAAGAAGCATTAGAAAAGATAAAGAGAAAGTAAATTGACGACCTAGTGAAAGAGGCACAGACGGCAGCCAGCCAACACCATATGAAGAAACTACATGTATATGGCGCAACAAGGCAAATGTTGAGTAGGTCTAAGGTAACCAGCCTCCACTGAAATTAGATATTTAAATGGTTGCTCTCTTAGTAACAGATGGATAGGGCACTTTGAACAACTTATAAATAGGTCCCCCAAAATTTATCCTCCACAGGGCTGTCATCAACCCTTTGAATGCCAGTGATGTATATATATGTCCTAAAATACATGTATAAGCCTCAGATACCAATGACGCATATATACATCCTCTGTAAACCTTTGTTTTCATTTACCCGGTCATTCACAGGTTGTTACCGGGGTCGTTCGAAAGGACCTGGGAGGAATTAAATAATCCACTGCTCAAGAAAATTTTGTATTGTTGGCAGGACACATACCCAGGAGGCTTTGTGTATTTTTATAGAAAATCCAAGATGGCAGCAAGCTCACATGGCTCATGTTTCATGAACAGGAAAAAGTTGTAGATAGGCCATACACTTAGCAGGCCCAGTGACTGCAGTGCCTAGCAAGCCCTCTGGTACAACCTGCAGGGTAGCAGACAAAAGGGGAGACTGCACAACATAACAGCTGGAAAAGGCTACACATGGTCCAAGATGGAACATCTACATGCAGCCAGGTACAGAGGGGATTGGAAGTGATTCCTCATTGACCTGTGCTCCGAAATGGAGTGAAAAGGCTTTAGATTTAGAACACTAACTAAATTTCCACAGTCATATTTCTGTCCCAGACCAACTAAAATGAAGTCAAGGATATGGACATAACAGAACAGAGTGAAATACATGTAGTCAGAGAAAAGAGTGGTCTGGCAGACCTGAAATCAAGGTGCAGGCTTCTGGAAGTGAAGCACATTCCTCCAAATGTTCAGAGATGCTACTCATCAGTCATTCAAATGAATATCTGTTGCATGAATATTCTCATGAATTCATTCACTTAAGGAATTAATTTTTAAAAAAAGCACTCTTTACGCTGAAAACATGTTATCCAAATCACTGGTATAGTAGAGAAAATGTGAGCAACACCATAGTATTCTCACAGATATCCACTGATAAGTAGTCAAAATGGCACAAGTATGAAATATAGAAACAAAACATTTATTCCTTTCATAAAATTGATGTCAGCAAGGCCGTAGCCAGAAAAAAATTTTGACTGAGGCAATGTCTATGAATACAAATGTAACTTATGACTGAGGCAATCAGTCCATGGTTGAGTTCTCTTCCTAAGTATTAGGTACTATAAACAACAAAAGCCAAAGAAATGACAGAGGCAAGTGCCTCGGTTGGCCTGTTACTAGCTACGGCGCTGGTCACACAAAGCATGCATGAGGTTATGTCAACATCTACTTATTCACAAATGCACGAACATTTTGACACATACTTCTTTACTGTTAAATGTAATAAAAAAGGGCCTTTTCTATAATAAAGATATCCACAAGAAGCTTGGCCATTTTGAAAGAGCATATCTGTGAATTATGTATATATACACAACATGTTGAAGTCAAGTGTCTGTCAGCTTTGTAATTTATGCCATGTGCTGTGAACATATACCTGTCTGTGATTGGAGTTTGAAGATGACAGTTCCATGGACATGAAAACCAATTTAACTCTCAAAGCATGCATTGTAGTATAAAAACCTTTTAATAGAACTTTGCACATCTGCTTACTTAAGATTCTGGAGGAAATGCAAATCTACTAAAATCAGCTTTACTACACAGAGATAACGTTTAAGAAAAATATCCGATTGGCAAAAACAACCATCAGCTGTATTCAACTTAAAAGTGCTGTTATAGTCCGCAAACAATGTGTCACTCCAAACATGTTTCATTTTCTTCATCTTAAGAAATTTGTAACAAAATACCAAAGCCATTTTTTGTCATACATGGAGACAGCCGCTTGTGTCAGCTGACAGATCTGTTGTTTTGTACAAGTTGCCACAGCTTGCATTTGCAGTAGAGGTGCTAAGTTAATTAAATACCAGAAGCAACACTGCCACAACCGTCACAACAAAACCAGTGCCACCAAAGACTAATTATTATCAATAATAAACCATTTTGATGCTTTTGTTTGAGCAACATAAAATAATAGTAATTAGTCACGCACACAGTAAATTTCCTGTCCTATGCTTATGGTGAAGCTACCAAACCTCTCCTTCAGAGAAACGTGAGAGTTGAAACTGAAATATTTGTACCATAGAATGTAAAAATATGTCGATGAATAGTGACACAAAATATCGCATCAGCTAGAACTGATATTAAATAAATTAGATTTAGCACAAAACTCGTCCAAAGCGAGCCAGTTAAGACTCGTATGTTTCTTAGAAAATTTGGAAAAATATGCCCTGGACTTGTTACCTCATGAGAGAAAACCTTTGTTTCGTCGATTTGACATATAAGCTTAGGATCGAAGAAGATTAGTGCGGGCGATCAGTGAATTTTCAGTTTTTTCGGCTTAAAAGCGCGCATACACAACAAAATTTGATGTGTTTACAAGGCATAGTATCAAACAAAAATAAACGAAAACTGAGGTCTTTGCAGTCATCTAGAACAACTGAAATATCCCACGCTTCGATTTTCAAGCATTTTCCCAGGATGACAAATGATTTTTGGGCAATCGTGCACATGAAAGTTCACGTCAGCTGTACATCTCCGCTAAGCTTGACGACTCACGCGAACAGGTAAATTTTGAAATTTGAACATACAGCTGAACGTAAATTTCAAAAGTTCACTATTAATCGATTTAATATTGCAGTATTATCGGCTTTCAGAGTTCGGGTAAAAGAAAAGGTAAAAAAATACAGTAACGAAGTGAACAACATTTTCAAAGATCGGTGCAATACATGCACACATGTTTTCGTGCGTGCCTGGGATGTGAGCTTGTTATGCAACCTTTTCTAAGCATCTCCCTTGATCTATTACAAATTATTCATCACTCTTCCACCTTGAAAAATAACAGAAAGGCATAGGTGCTTACCCTTTTTAGGGAGACACAGCGGCAGAAACAACAACTTTTCTTCCAACTGATGAAGGCTCAACAACAAACACCTTGAACGATCGACTAAATGGAACGGGGAGGCCTGAGTAGTCACGTGACAACTGATCGAGCTAAGGTGCGGGATCACCCGCTCTTCGCGATTAGCAGCCCGCGAAAAACAACTGTCTGAGTGGTTATCAGAAATAATAAAGCCTTTCCATATAATTCTACAGATCACATGTGCTCCCCGAGTTCTATGGCGTTTGATTTCCGCCAAATTAAAAAAAAATCAAATATGAAATTCAAAGTTGTCAACATCCATGTAAATACACGTAACATTAAACCTTTAACCTCGTGTTTCACTGCGTACCAAAACAGTTCAACTGCAAACCTCGGACTTTGTAACCCGACATCCAACTTTATTATCGTCAAAATCGGACTTTATATGTCGAATCCAACTTAACAGCTATCTCTAGTTGTCAATGTCTAATTTTGCAGTACAGTTTTCAACATCCAAATTCCAAACTGAACTGTCAGGTGCAAGCAACCCCACTTTTTTCGCAGTTTCACCGAGCGTGACGTGAAAGATTGAAGCCGCCTGAAGGAAACGCGCTTTCCGTGTCACGCTCGACGGAAAAAGAGGGGCAACGCGTAGTCTTAACTTGGTCCTGTCGACATAACAAAAAAGTGGACTTTGACAAACGCCATGTCTTTGTCTTTGCAAAGCTCAATGCTGCGTATGTTGCCGAATGACGTCATTGTGATCAACGCCAATGGGAGAGTTAACGAGGAGGCCACCGAAACCTACGCAACCTGGAACAAGCTGATTTTTTCCTAATTTCCCACGTGATAGCTTGTAGTCTTACCAGGAATATAAAGAGAGCAAGTACAGAAAGGCAGCGTGGCCGAGTGGTTTAGGGCACTGGATTTGAAATCTGGAGATCCCTGGTTCAAATCCTCCACCCTGCTTCTATCTGGATTTGTTCTCGGTAGTCCCGAGTTCAACTCCTCGACTGCGTGGTGTAAATAACCAACTGATTAGCCTCCCACCAGTTGAGATTCTTAAGAATTTATTTTCTATTTTTAGTATTTAGGTACTTATTTACAGTGCGACCGTCGATTGCAGCTACCCGTGAACACACGCGCGCGATGAGCGCTTTGGAAAATCACCCTTTGATCAATGCAGCCATAAAATTTATTAATGCAGGTCTTAAGCTGTTTGGTAACAATCTTACTTTGTACCCCTAAATAAGGTAGAACTAAGATTGTTTCCTTTTTGGGAACTGTGGTGCTTGTATTCCTCGGTCTGTTTTGCTGTCTGTTCAAAACATCAGTGTAATTGATAACAGTCATAACACCAGCAGGATAACCATTCCAGAAATTTAAAAACGCAACATTCACCGGTCATAGACCCTTTGCATAAATGGCGCCTTAAGGACGTTCGCGCCCAAAAACTTCCCACGTACAGATTTTTTTAAAACTTTGGCTGCAGGTAGAAAATGATAAGATTAGATGAAAAATGTAAAAAAAATCGGGGGTCACCGAACTCGTTTTGAAGATAAGGCGCATCACAGATCATAGCATTTCTAGGATTTCCAGTCATTCGAGGCGATTCTGGTCGGATTCATTACTATCGGCATATATTTAAGTTGAAGATTCATATCTAAGTTATGTGTGTTTAACACAGCATAAATAGGCCTATTTGATATATCTTTGCTACATGTGCCATTAAATAAGCTAGAATTAGCCTTAAAAAAATACAACTTCTAAGTTACGCACACCTGTATCTATATACCAATTCGACCCTATTTGAATAGTATATGAGAAATAATTAAAACTTCCCACGTACAGATTTTTTTTGTTTTTTAGTATAATGGAAAGAATCAGAAAAGGAAGTGATCTGCCGAAAAAAAAGTGGGGGTCACCGAGCATCCAACTAAAATATTCGCACACAAAGTTAACGCAAAGGTCATCAGCTCTATATTTTGTTGAGTTTTCGACTCGATGCGCGCGCTTGAAAATGACGTGGCACGCACATGACCAATGAATAGCGTGCGCACTAGAGATACGCAGTAGCAATGGGCGCGAACGTCTTTAATTTGAATAACAATACTTGGTACATCCTTAGCCTCACATTCATGTGAAATTTCCTTTGTCTTGAAACATGAATGTGAGGCTAAGGATGTACCAAGCATTGTTATTCAAATTAAGCCGCCATTTATGCAAAGGGTCTATTGTTTGATTTGTATTTGAAAAACACTCAGGCGGGGTAATAATCACATGGCTATCGTGAGGAGTGACGTCATTGTTTTTTTAAAAAGCTTATAAAGCGCCTTTTAAATTCCTCCGACGTAGTGGGAACGGGGTGTTGTTATACTTGAAACGTTTTGGCGGCAGCTTGAAAATGGTGAATGAGCAAAAAACTCAAGATGGGTGACACTATCTAATGTAAAAAAACTTTCTCATATAATTTTAGATGAAATAAGGTAGAGAGCTAAATGCTCTATATTAATGACCGTTTGTAAATGCTCATGGCTCTATTTTTATTCAATCACTCATTTTAACGATATGTATGCTTTTAATATTTATATTGTATCCATATTAGGTGATCTGTCGTGTATGGAGTCTTTGACTCTTTTACAGATTATCCTCATGGCTTACCTATTTTTTTTTTTTTTTTTACATTTATAAACTGTATGTTGTATGCCAGAAATTGTAATAAATAAATAAACTAATTTTGATTTTTATTTTAATTTTAATTTATTGCACAGTGTCACGAAAAATACGAAACTCAAAATTAAAGGCTCTTAAAAAGTGTCAAATAGTTGCTTGTAAAGTAAACGTTTCGGATTCCACTATCAAAAGTATCCAAGTCAACAATATGCGGATTGAGCTAAAAATAAGTCAATATGCCAAAGACACAACAGTTTTTGTTCACGGTGACCTCGACTCCATTACGACTCTATCTCAAGCATGTTAAGGCATGGCTCAAGCCTCATTTGCATAAAATCCGAAAAACAGTAATTACTCTGCCAGAATTTGGTATAATCTTTGCAAACCTGGCAGCCTAACAAATCTCGACGACCTTAATATTTTAAGACCGATAACATCTGATAAAATGGGTCACGTGACTACAATTAATTGTTTATTTTTTTCTCCAAAGTTCAGTCTGTTAGCACTTGCTTGGTTGTTGGTTGTAAGGAAAGAAGACACCGAGAGCGTTGACAGGTTCTTTTGTCCACTTAAAGGGGCATTGTCACGCTATTTGGCAACTTTATGAAAGGCTGGAGGGTGTCTTCGCATCAATCGAATTCCAAAATTAATGACCTAGTTTTGTTATTGAAGACTATTTGAAGGTACTGAAACTGTTTCCTGTCGCCTGTCGCTACGGATGGCACAGATGGAAATGGATTGATATTTGAAAAAAATTGGCCATTTTTTTCAAGTTTTGATGCCACGTGTTGGAAAAATCCTCAAGAAATTTATTATGGTTAGCCCTCTCTGGTAAAATTCATTTGATATCTTCGTCGTAGCTTTACAGAAGCTTTTTGTTTATGATTAAAGCCCTAAAGTAATGATTTTAGCACAGAATTGACCTAAAACAGCAAAGTCCTCGTGACATTGCCCCTTTAAAACCAAAAGGTTCATTCGTTCTGCCTTCCATTCACCTAACCACAGTGAATCAGTTTGACCGGTGTTAATTTCTGGCCCAGGATGCTCTTTGAAATCATTTAACACCCTCAATCTCAAGCATGTTAAGGCATGGCTCATATCCAGTGCAGACCACTGAAAAGATAAAACCGTTTTTGGTCTGTAGCAACGTTGTTTTTATCCCAGGGGGTGCCAAAAACTTACCACAAACAAAACTTAGTATCCTTAAACTCCTTAAAGTATCTTTGTGGTGGTCATGTGACTCGTGACGTCACAGGCCTGCTCAAGATGAATTCTAAGATGGGCCAAGGATAGTGAGCTATCTCAAAAAACTAACCATGAGAAATTTCTAACCACTTTCTAAGGCAACTATTTCTGTCCTGAATGGATGAACCCCTTAATTATTTAAGGCTATATATGGAAAGACAGAAGGTCACGTGACCTCTTTTACGTAATAACTTCTAAACTGAATATTTTAGTCAGCCATTCAGGACAGATTCCTGCAGGGGACATTAGCACAATTGTTAAAATACTAGATTTCACAGTAATTGTATGTCATCTCGGCGGCCCATTTTCAGTTGTATTTCAAAAAAATAAAACAATTAATTGTAGTCACGTGACCCATTTTATCAGATGTTATCGGTCTTAAAATATTAAGGTCGTCGAGATTTGTTAGGCTGCCAGGTTTGCAAAGATTATACCAAATTCTGGCAGAGTAATTACTGTTTTTCGGATTTTATGCAAATGAGGCTTGAGCCATGCCTTAACATGCTTGAGATAGAGTCGTAATGGAGTCGAGGTCACCGTGAACAAAAACTGTTGTGTCTTTGGCATATTGACTTATTTTTAGCTCAATCCGCATATTGTTGACTTGGATACTTTTGATAGTGGAATCCGAAACGTTTACTTTACAAGCAACTATTTGACACTTTTTAAGAGCCTTTAATTTTGAGTTTCGTATTTTTCGTGACACTGTGCAATAAATTAAAATTAAAATAAAAATCAAAATTAGTTTATTTATTTATTACAATTTCTGGCATACAACATACAGTTTATAAATGTAAAAAAAAAAAAAAAAATAGGTAAGCCATGAGGATAATCTGTAAAAGAGTCAAAGACTCCATACACGACAGATCACCTAATATGGATACAATATAAATATTAAAAGCATACATATCGTTAAAATGAGTGATTGAATAAAAATAGAGCCATGAGCATTTACAAACGGTCATTAATATAGAGCATTTAGCTCTCTACCTTATTTCATCTAAAATTATATGAGAAAGTTTTTTTACATTAGATAGTGTCACCCATCTTGAGTTTTTTGCTCATTCACCATTTTCAAGCTGCCGCCAAAACGTTTCAAGTATAACAACACCCCGTTCCCACTACGTCGGAGGAATTTAAAAGGCGCTTTATAAGCTTTTTAAAAAAACAATGACGTCACTCCTCACGATAGCCATGTGATTATTACCCCGCCTGAGTGTTTTTCAAATACAAATCAAACAATAGACCCTTTGCATAAATGGCGGCTTAATTTGAATAACAATGCTTGGTACATCCTTAGCCTCACATTCATGTTTCAAGACAAAGGAAATTTCACATGAATGTGAGGCTAAGGATGTACCAAGTATTGTTATTCAAATTAAAGACGTTCGCGCCCATTGCTACTGCGTATCTCTAGTGCGCACGCTATTCATTGGTCATGTGCGTGCCACGTCATTTTCAAGCGCGCGCATCGAGTCGAAAACTCAACAAAATATAGAGCTGATGACCTTTGCGTTAACTTTGTGTGCGAATATTTTAGTTGGATGCTCGGTGACCCCCACTTTTTTTTCGGCAGATCACTTCCTTTTCTGATTCTTTCCATTATACTAAAAAACAAAAAAAATCTGTACGTGGGAAGTTTTAATTATTTCTCATATACTATTCAAATAGGGTCGAATTGGTATATAGATACAGGTGTGCGTAACTTAGAAGTTGTATTTTTTTAAGGCTAATTCTAGCTTATTTAATGGCACATGTAGCAAAGATATATCAAATAGGCCTATTTATGCTGTGTTAAACACACATAACTTAGATATGAATCTTCAACTTAAATATATGCCGATAGTAATGAATCCGACCAGAATCGCCTCGAATGACTGGAAATCCTAGAAATGCTATGATCTGTGATGCGCCTTATCTTCAAAACGAGTTCGGTGACCCCCGATTTTTTTTACATTTTTCATCTAATCTTATCATTTTCTACCTGCAGCCAAAGTTTTAAAAAATCTGTACGTGGGAAGTTTTTGGGCGCGAACGTCCTTAAGGCGCCATTTATGCAAAGGGTCTATGACCGGTGAATGTTGCGTTTTTAAATTTCTGGAATGGTTATCCTGCTGGTGTTATGACTGTTATCAATTACACTGATGTTTTGAACAGACAGCAAAACAGACCGAGGAATACAAGCACCACAGTTCCCAAAAAGGAAACAATCTTAGTTCTACCTTATTTAGGGGTACAAAGTAAGATTGTTACCAAACAGCTTAAGACCTGCATTAATAAATTTTATGGCTGCATTGATCAAAGGGTGATTTTCCAAAGCGCTCATCGCGCGCGTGTGTTCACGGGTAGCTGCAATCGACGGTCGCACTGTAAATAAGTACCTAAATACTAAAAATAGAAAATAAATTCTTAAGAATCTCAACTGGTGGGAGGCTAATCAGTTGGTTATTTACACCACGCAGTCGAGGAGTTGAACTCGGGACTACCGAGAACAAATCCAGATAGAAGCAGGGTGGAGGATTTGAACCAGGGATCTCCAGATTTCAAATCCAGTGCCCTAAACCACTCGGCCACGCTGCCTTTCTGTACTTGCTCTCTTTATATTCCTGGTAAGACTACAAGCTATCACGTGGGAAATTAGGAAAAAATCAGCTTGTTCCAGGTTGCGTAGGTTTCGGTGGCCTCCTCGTTAACTCTCCCATTGGCGTTGATCACAATGACGTCATTCGGCAACATACGCAGCATTGAGCTTTGCAAAGACAAAGACATGGCGTTTGTCAAAGTCCACTTTTTTGTTATGTCGACAGGACCAAGTTAAGACTACGCGTTGCCCCTCTTTTTCCGTCGAGCGTGACACGGAAAGCGCGTTTCCTTCAGGCGGCTTCAATCTTTCACGTCACGCTCGGTGAAACTGCGAAAAAAGTGGGGTTGCTTGCACCTGACAGTTCAGTTTGGAATTTGGATGTTGAAAACTGTACTGCAAAATTAGACATTGACAACTAGAGATAGCTGTTAAGTTGGATTCGACATATAAAGTCCGATTTTGACGATAATAAAGTTGGATGTCGGGTTACAAAGTCCGAGGTTTGCAGTTGAACTGTTTTGGTACGCAGTGAAACACGAGGTTAAAGGTTTAATGTTACGTGTATTTACATGGATGTTGACAACTTTGAATTTCATATTTGATTTTTTTTTAATTTGGCGGAAATCAAACGCCATAGAACTCGGGGAGCACATGTGATCTGTAGAATTATATGGAAAGGCTTTATTATTTCTGATAACCACTCAGACAGTTGTTTTTCGCGGGCTGCTAATCGCGAAGAGCGGGTGATCCCGCACCTTAGCTCGATCAGTTGTCACGTGACTACTCAGGCCTCCCCGTTCCATTTAGTCGATCGTTCAAGGTGTTTGTTGTTGAGCCTTCATCAGTTGGAAGAAAAGTTGTTGTTTCTGCCGCTGTGTCTCCCTAAAAAGGGTAAGCACCTATGCCTTTCTGTTATTTTTCAAGGTGGAAGAGTGATGAATAATTTGTAATAGATCAAGGGAGATGCTTAGAAAAGGTTGCATAACAAGCTCACATCCCAGGCACGCACGAAAACATGTGTGCATGTATTGCACCGATCTTTGAAAATGTTGTTCACTTCGTTACTGTATTTTTTTACCTTTTCTTTTACCCGAACTCTGAAAGCCGATAATACTGCAATATTAAATCGATTAATAGTGAACTTTTGAAATTTACGTTCAGCTGTATGTTCAAATTTCAAAATTTACCTGTTCGCGTGAGTCGTCAAGCTTAGCGGAGATGTACAGCTGACGTGAACTTTCATGTGCACGATTGCCCAAAAATCATTTGTCATCCTGGGAAAATGCTTGAAAATCGAAGCGTGGGATATTTCAGTTGTTCTAGATGACTGCAAAGACCTCAGTTTTCGTTTATTTTTGTTTGATACTATGCCTTGTAAACACATCAAATTTTGTTGTGTATGCGCGCTTTTAAGCCGAAAAAACTGAAAATTCACTGATCGCCCGCACTAATCTTCTTCGATCCTAAGCTTATATGTCAAATCGACGAAACAAAGGTTTTCTCTCATGAGGTAACAAGTCCAGGGCATATTTTTCCAAATTTTCTAAGAAACATACGAGTCTTAACTGGCTCGCTTTGGACGAGTTTTGTGCTAAATCTAATTTATTTAATATCAGTTCTAGCTGATGCGATATTTTGTGTCACTATTCATCGACATATTTTTACATTCTATGGTACAAATATTTCAGTTTCAACTCTCACGTTTCTCTGAAGGAGAGGTTTGGTAGCTTCACCATAAGCATAGGACAGGAAATTTACTGTGTGCGTGACTAATTACTATTATTTTATGTTGCTCAAACAAAAGCATCAAAATGGTTTATTATTGATAATAATTAGTCTTTGGTGGCACTGGTTTTGTTGTGACGGTTGTGGCAGTGTTGCTTCTGGTATTTAATTAACTTAGCACCTCTACTGCAAATGCAAGCTGTGGCAACTTGTACAAAACAACAGATCTGTCAGCTGACACAAGCGGCTGTCTCCATGTATGACAAAAAATGGCTTTGGTATTTTGTTACAAATTTCTTAAGATGAAGAAAATGAAACATGTTTGGAGTGACACATTGTTTGCGGACTATAACAGCACTTTTAAGTTGAATACAGCTGATGGTTGTTTTTGCCAATCGGATATTTTTCTTAAACGTTATCTCTGTGTAGTAAAGCTGATTTTAGTAGATTTGCATTTCCTCCAGAATCTTAAGTAAGCAGATGTGCAAAGTTCTATTAAAAGGTTTTTATACTACAATGCATGCTTTGAGAGTTAAATTGGTTTTCATGTCCATGGAACTGTCATCTTCAAACTCCAATCACAGACAGGTATATGTTCACAGCACATGGCATAAATTACAAAGCTGACAGACACTTGACTTCAACATGTTGTGTATATATACATAATTCACAGATATGCTCTTTCAAAATGGCCAAGCTTCTTGTGGATATCTTTATTATAGAAAAGGCCCTTTTTTATTACATTTAACAGTAAAGAAGTATGTGTCAAAATGTTCGTGCATTTGTGAATAAGTAGATGTTGACATAACCTCATGCATGCTTTGTGTGACCAGCGCCGTAGCTAGTAACAGGCCAACCGAGGCACTTGCCTCTGTCATTTCTTTGGCTTTTGTTGTTTATAGTACCTAATACTTAGGAAGAGAACTCAACCATGGACTGATTGCCTCAGTCATAAGTTACATTTGTATTCATAGACATTGCCTCAGTCAAAATTTTTTTCTGGCTACGGCCTTGCTGACATCAATTTTATGAAAGGAATAAATGTTTTGTTTCTATATTTCATACTTGTGCCATTTTGACTACTTATCAGTGGATATCTGTGAGAATACTATGGTGTTGCTCACATTTTCTCTACTATACCAGTGATTTGGATAACATGTTTTCAGCGTAAAGAGTGCTTTTTTTAAAAATTAATTCCTTAAGTGAATGAATTCATGAGAATATTCATGCAACAGATATTCATTTGAATGACTGATGAGTAGCATCTCTGAACATTTGGAGGAATGTGCTTCACTTCCAGAAGCCTGCACCTTGATTTCAGGTCTGCCAGACCACTCTTTTCTCTGACTACATGTATTTCACTCTGTTCTGTTATGTCCATATCCTTGACTTCATTTTAGTTGGTCTGGGACAGAAATATGACTGTGGAAATTTAGTTAGTGTTCTAAATCTAAAGCCTTTTCACTCCATTTCGGAGCACAGGTCAATGAGGAATCACTTCCAATCCCCTCTGTACCTGGCTGCATGTAGATGTTCCATCTTGGACCATGTGTAGCCTTTTCCAGCTGTTATGTTGTGCAGTCTCCCCTTTTGTCTGCTACCCTGCAGGTTGTACCAGAGGGCTTGCTAGGCACTGCAGTCACTGGGCCTGCTAAGTGTATGGCCTATCTACAACTTTTTCCTGTTCATGAAACATGAGCCATGTGAGCTTGCTGCCATCTTGGATTTTCTATAAAAATACACAAAGCCTCCTGGGTATGTGTCCTGCCAACAATACAAAATTTTCTTGAGCAGTGGATTATTTAATTCCTCCCAGGTCCTTTCGAACGACCCCGGTAACAACCTGTGAATGACCGGGTAAATGAAAACAAAGGTTTACAGAGGATGTATATATGCGTCATTGGTATCTGAGGCTTATACATGTATTTTAGGACATATATATACATCACTGGCATTCAAAGGGTTGATGACAGCCCTGTGGAGGATAAATTTTGGGGGACCTATTTATAAGTTGTTCAAAGTGCCCTATCCATCTGTTACTAAGAGAGCAACCATTTAAATATCTAATTTCAGTGGAGGCTGGTTACCTTAGACCTACTCAACATTTGCCTTGTTGCGCCATATACATGTAGTTTCTTCATATGGTGTTGGCTGGCTGCCGTCTGTGCCTCTTTCACTAGGTCGTCAATTTACTTTCTCTTTATCTTTTCTAATGCTTCTTCTCTTGATATCTCCAATTGCTTCTGTGTGCTTAGCATGGGTTCTCTTTTTCTTCTGACTTGTACATGCTCTGTTCAGGTTTTACTTCTTTTGTAGTAATGACTGTTGTATTTAAGTGATCCTGGTGCTACAAAATGGAAAAATAGAAGCCCAAAGCAAATAAAGCTTCTCCTTCAAACATACAAGCTGATCAAGAAACTCATCAATGTTTCTGATCCTGAATTAAATCCACCAGATGAGTGTGAAAACAGTGCTTTTCCCCATGCAACAACTTCAACTGGGGCTACCCAAGAATTTTAAACCAACTGCAGTATAATTGCAAATAAAAGACTCCAAGTTTGTTCTCCTTGATCCTGTGTATCCGCCAGACCACGCCATTGTGGGAATCCCATGTTGCAATCAGAGAAGGCCCCAGATAAACAGAAAAAGGGCCAATTAAACCCTTACTTCTACCAGGCTGCAAGCTTAACTCTGCCATAATAATTTAATAGCTCTCCCAGGGTTCAAAATTGCGACCTTTATGGTTGCCAATGCAACTAACATTTCATCCTTGGTGACCAAAAATTCTGGTTTAGTCACCATGTATAATCGCTACTTCATTTCTTTATGTTGATGATCAATAACGCTTTTTTACGCACACCTGATGTTCTTGTAGCAAACCATATTTGAAAGATCTTTGCTTCTAAAACACTCAACATAAGAAAAGAAGTCAATCCATCCTTTTGCTTTGCTGCATTGATTCTCTCACATCGCAAAACTTCCAAATGGCTGACCGTGTTTGAAATCACCCTATAATGCATTGCAAACCCTTGGTCATTGTCTACGTCATGTATGCCTTTGTATAGTTCTCTTGACATGCACAGGTTCTTCATACCGGGCCTTTATTCTAGTATCTGGTGACCAGACATTTGCATTTGGTGACTATTTTTTTACCAATTATTATTTAGTAACCCTTTTCCTAGTAAATTGGCCCCTAAAACAAGTCTCTATGAGCCACTTTGGCCCTCAAGTAAAATTTTCTACCTGAAACACTGCTTGATCTTGCCTATCGTGTTCAGTGATGGATCCAGACCGTAAGCTAAGGGGGGAGGGGGTGGTGTTGATTTAATTACTTGTCCTGCTGGCCTTTCTCCCTTCTGTCATATCTTCTTATTTTACCCAAAATAAGGGGGGCGCCCCGGACCCCTGGCCCCTCCCCTAGATCTGTCACTGATGTTCTTGCAGTTTAATTATTAGCTGACGTTGGATCAGAAAATTTTCATTGGCTGCTAAATGCATTCAAATTTTGTTGACTTCAACTTACAGCAATTGCAGCAAAAAAGCAACAAAATTTCATTTTATTTCAAACCAGCACATAGGAAACAACTCTTCGTATTCCTGCAACAAAATTATTATTTAATCTTGTGTGATAGTTTGTCCAGGTGAGGGAAATTCTGAGAAGAACTGTTGTCGGTGACTGACATTTCAAAATTATAATTTGAAAGAAGTATTGAGTGTGATGACAGAAATATTATTAAATGAACCAGCCAGGTGAGTGCTACCCAGCACGGACAAACAACTTTACATAGTATAGCTACTATGACTGCAAACACAGTGTGGACATCCTAACTTTAAAGCCAGCTGCAATAAAAGAATCTCTTTATTAGTCAGTGTTATTTGGAGACCAACAACAGAACAACTCTGAAATCACTCAGTAACAAAAACATTTTTCAGGCTTGTGATGAAGTAAATGCAATTGAGTGCATCTATGTCAAGCATCCACTAAAAGTGGTTGTGATGAATTTAAATTATTTTTGTTGCTCTTTTGTTGTCCTGTTCAAGTCAGCAAAATTTGAATGTAATTTGAGGCCAAGCAAAATTATGCGTTCCAACAGCTACCATTCACATTGTGACAACATGATTGGCAAAATCCCAAACAAACTCAAATTGTTAATGGTTTAAAATCATGCTCTGATTTGTTGAAAACTTTGAATTGGCCCTGGTTGAAGTTGTTGCACTGTAAAATATTTGACTATATGTTTTTGTTACAATAGGGACAATTTTGCTCTCTTTTTTGTGCAAGTTACCTTTTTCTCACTTGGTCTTACATGTATATAAACTTAGAGCACTTAATGGTCAAACATCTTTGTCTCAGCATGGCTAAATGCGACCCCATTTTGCGAGACATTTGTTTTTAATTATTTAAGTCCTTAGTTGTAGGTGAATTTTCTGTCAAGGTTCACCTCTTAAAGAATATATAATTTATGCAGAAAAGATTGAAATCAGAAAAAGTGAAACAATATAATATGCAAAGATTTTTATGTTTTCTTAGGTGTACTTAAAGAGATTGCAAATGGCTTGATAAGTTAAATTAATTATTGTCTGTAGGCAGTGCCATCTTTGTTCTCATACATCTCTGCCAGTAAGTCACATTAGTGTTAATGTCTTCAGAACACAATGTAAAAAAATAAGAATAATTAGACGTTTTGTTTTTTGTATCAAGCAGGTGCACGTCATGTAGCATGTGACAGTGATTGATCAAATTTTCATGGGAAGTGGCTATTGCAGGAAGATAAAAAAAGAAACTGAAAGGAAGTTTTTTTAAAAAAATTTTAATTAAAAAAATGTTATACTGTGCTTGTAACATAATTTCCTAAAAATGTTTGTGTTTTGTTTGGTTGATCCAAATTTGAAAGTTTCTTTAACTTGACACATACTTAATAGATTCAAGTTTGTTCAACCACAGTTCAGATCACTATGTGTTTTTTTTGTCATGATCCTCTGTCACACCTTGACATCGATGCGTCATCTTGCATGAAGTTGTAGATGGATGACGGCGTAAAATATGTCTTTATCAACAGAATGTGCTACAGCATTACTTTTATCTTTTAGAAACCCTAGTAATATGTAATTATAACAGTTTGTACACTTGACATGAATAATTATTGGTATCTGAGGCAAACAAAGCTTATAACATTATTTTGCTGTTGATTGTACTTGTATACCCAAAATTCAGTGCAGTGAGTAGTATTGGACTGTGTCAGAAAAGATAATGGAAATATAATATTATTACATGTAAAACCATTTTATGCAATTTAGCTATAGATTCAATTCATTTTTTGTTTTCAAACTTTAGAGCAAATATATTATGGGCCCTTATGTCACTGAGCTTTTCAGATGGCATTTCATGGTAATATTCAGACAGTTTGCCATAGTCTTAAGTTTGCTTTTCTGAATTTGCTGTATACAGTATAGTAACCACTTGTAAAGTATACGTAGGAAAAGTCCAATTATGATGATATTCCATGTTTTAATGGAACTAACAATTGTGCCAATAAAGAGCACAACATTCACTTCTCTTTAGGCTCATATGCCATTAAACCCTTACTACTTCATTATCTCTGTCGTTAATATGTCACTGTCAACTCGACAAGTACATTTAGCGTGAGAATGTACATGTATTTACAATTTAAGATAAGGAAACTCTTTGTACATGTATGTTTTCTATTAAAATTTGACAGTGATTGATCTGATTTTTACAGGAAAAAGCCACAATGCTGTTATAATCTAAAAGAGAGGAAATTCTCAGACCTTACCTGTGGCTTTAGGTTACCTTTAGTTGCACTTACACAAAATTATATTTTTTTATATCTTGCAGTGTCGTTTAATTTCACATCTCGTTCTGCTGTACTGTTCACAGGCATAATATTATAAATTTGAAATTTTTCTGATACTATGCCTATTGGATGTAACATAATCTATTGTAAAATTAGAATCAGTAGTCTTTTTTTTTTCAAGTTAGAATGTACATGTGTAAATTTTTGATTGAAAGATCAAGGTGTTTGTTTTCCGCTGCTAAACTGCTCATGCATGATCTATCTGTTTCGAAGTCTAACAGGACAGGCCGATTACATAACACTTGCCTGATAGTTTTAGTTCAGTTGGCAGCCCCTCCTAAGCTAAATTTCTTCCCCACGTTTTTTGTCATAGACAAAATTTCTTTACCCCATCCTTTTTTACCCATGTGCATTTAACATTTGCGTTCATTTCTTTTATCTGACCAAATTCAGACGTCTTAAAATGTTTTTTTTCCACCTCTGTAGAGATTGATCAGTGCAAAATTTATTCAAAATTTTCTTGAATGTACCACATGTCTCTGACTTCCCTGCTGTCTTGAGTTCTTTTGTGTTTTTAGTTGAGGGGCTTGGTTCCTGCTGATCATTTGTTCTAAAGGTTAAATCTAAACAATCTCTTTCCTTTTAAGCATTTTGATGTAGCCAATGACATTTCACGCTTCCTTTGTTATGGAATAATTTTCAATCCCATCCAAGCGGATAAGCACAGTGGGGTATTAAAGAGCTTTTCAACCACAGGTTTTATAAATTCCCAGTATGTTTAGGATAGTCGGAAGAAGGAT
Source organism: Platygyra sinensis (assembly GCA_019787425.1). NCBI lineage: Eukaryota > Metazoa > Cnidaria > Anthozoa > Scleractinia > Merulinidae > Platygyra > Platygyra sinensis. The sequence continues at coordinate 21,903 of JAHPZR010036772.1, forward strand.
AAATAATACATTACTGACAGCCCCTTTCAGAACTATCAACTCCCCTGGACCAAAACAGAGAAACTCAACAAGGATCAGATATTAAGAGGTTTTTAGGAAATTACTTAAGGCCGAGGAAGGCACTGTCCCAATTTTCAAACTCTGGTAAGAACACTGACTTTTTAGGTACTTTCTATTCTTTTCTGTCTTTCATATACAAGGTGCAAATATCTGTAGCTAAAACAACTTAGACAACTGTACTGTATCTCAGACGTCTACACAGAGTATGGTTCCTACCAATGCCGCCTCATTTTTATTTGTGCGTTTTTTTGGCTTCTAGTCAACTAGAACAAACTCTGACCTCAATATTCCTTCTGTAATTGAAATGGTTGTTTTGACACATTTAACAGTACAAAGAATCATTTCAGACAGGTAATTTTGCAGGCAATATTGCCCTCAAAAAAATGAACGCAAATGTTAAATGCACATGGGTAAAAAAGGATGGGGTAAAGAAATTTTGTCTATGACAAAAAACGTGGGGAAGAAATTTAGCTTAGGAGGGGCTGCCAACTGAACTAAAACTATCAGGCAAGTGTTATGTAATCGGCCTGTCCTGTTAGACTTCGAAACAGATAGATCATGCATGAGCAGTTTAGCAGCGGAAAACAAACACCTTGATCTTTCAATCAAAAATTTACACATGTACATTCTAACTTGAAAAAAAAAAGACTACTGATTCTAATTTTACAATAGATTATGTTACATCCAATAGGCATAGTATCAGAAAAATTTCAAATTTATAATATTATGCCTGTGAACAGTACAGCAGAACGAGATGTGAAATTAAACGACACTGCAAGATATAAAAAAATATAATTTTGTGTAAGTGCAACTAAAGGTAACCTAAAGCCACAGGTAAGGTCTGAGAATTTCCTCTCTTTTAGATTATAACAGCATTGTGGCTTTTTCCTGTAAAAATCAGATCAATCACTGTCAAATTTTAATAGAAAACATACATGTACAAAGAGTTTCCTTATCTTAAATTGTAAATACATGTACATTCTCACGCTAAATGTACTTGTCGAGTTGACAGTGACATATTAACGACAGAGATAATGAAGTAGTAAGGGTTTAATGGCATATGAGCCTAAAGAGAAGTGAATGTTGTGCTCTTTATTGGCACAATTGTTAGTTCCATTAAAACATGGAATATCATCATAATTGGACTTTTCCTACGTATACTTTACAAGTGGTTACTATACTGTATACAGCAAATTCAGAAAAGCAAACTTAAGACTATGGCAAACTGTCTGAATATTACCATGAAATGCCATCTGAAAAGCTCAGTGACATAAGGGCCCATAATATATTTGCTCTAAAGTTTGAAAACAAAAAATGAATTGAATCTATAGCTAAATTGCATAAAATGGTTTTACATGTAATAATATTATATTTCCATTATCTTTTCTGACACAGTCCAATACTACTCACTGCACTGAATTTTGGGTATACAAGTACAATCAACAGCAAAATAATGTTATAAGCTTTGTTTGCCTCAGATACCAATAATTATTCATGTCAAGTGTACAAACTGTTATAATTACATATTACTAGGGTTTCTAAAAGATAAAAGTAATGCTGTAGCACATTCTGTTGATAAAGACATATTTTACGCCGTCATCCATCTACAACTTCATGCAAGATGACGCATCGATGTCAAGGTGTGACAGAGGATCATGACAAAAAAAACACATAGTGATCTGAACTGTGGTTGAACAAACTTGAATCTATTAAGTATGTGTCAAGTTAAAGAAACTTTCAAATTTGGATCAACCAAACAAAACACAAACATTTTTAGGAAATTATGTTACAAGCACAGTATAACATTTTTTTAATTAAAATTTTTTTAAAAAAACTTCCTTTCAGTTTCTTTTTTTATCTTCCTGCAATAGCCACTTCCCATGAAAATTTGATCAATCACTGTCACATGCTACATGACGTGCACCTGCTTGATACAAAAAACAAAACGTCTAATTATTCTTATTTTTTTACATTGTGTTCTGAAGACATTAACACTAATGTGACTTACTGGCAGAGATGTATGAGAACAAAGATGGCACTGCCTACAGACAATAATTAATTTAACTTATCAAGCCATTTGCAATCTCTTTAAGTACACCTAAGAAAACATAAAAATCTTTGCATATTATATTGTTTCACTTTTTCTGATTTCAATCTTTTCTGCATAAATTATATATTCTTTAAGAGGTGAACCTTGACAGAAAATTCACCTACAACTAAGGACTTAAATAATTAAAAACAAATGTCTCGCAAAATGGGGTCGCATTTAGCCATGCTGAGACAAAGATGTTTGACCATTAAGTGCTCTAAGTTTATATACATGTAAGACCAAGTGAGAAAAAGGTAACTTGCACAAAAAAGAGAGCAAAATTGTCCCTATTGTAACAAAAACATATAGTCAAATATTTTACAGTGCAACAACTTCAACCAGGGCCAATTCAAAGTTTTCAACAAATCAGAGCATGATTTTAAACCATTAACAATTTGAGTTTGTTTGGGATTTTGCCAATCATGTTGTCACAATGTGAATGGTAGCTGTTGGAACGCATAATTTTGCTTGGCCTCAAATTACATTCAAATTTTGCTGACTTGAACAGGACAACAAAAGAGCAACAAAAATAATTTAAATTCATCACAACCACTTTTAGTGGATGCTTGACATAGATGCACTCAATGCATTACTTCATCACAAGCCTGAAAAATGTTTTTGTTACTGAGTGATTTCAGAGTTGTTCTGTTGTTGGTCCCAAATAACACTGACTAATAAAGAGATTCTTTATTGCAGCTGGCTTTAAAGTTAGGATGTCCACACTGTGTTTGCAGTCATAGTAGCTATACTATGTAAAGTTGTTTGTCCGTGCTGGGTAGCACTCACCTGGCTGGTTCATTTAATAATATTTCTGTCATCACACTCAATACTTCTTTCAAATTATAATTTTGAAATGTCAGTCACCGACAACAGTTCTTCTCAGAATTTCCCTCACCTGGATCTGTCACTGATGTTCTTGCAGTTTAATTATTAGCTGACGTTGGATCAGAAAATTTTCATTGGCTGCTAAATGCATTCAAATTTTGTTGACTTCAACTTACAGCAATTGCAGCAAAAAAGCAACAAATTTCATTTTATTTCAAACCAGCACATAGGAAACAACTCTTCGTATTCCTGCAACAAAATTATTATTTAATCTTGTGTGATAGTTTGTCCAGGTGAGGGAAATTCTGAGAAGAACTGTTGTCGGTGACTGACATTTCAAAATTATAATTTGAAAGAAGTATTGAGTGTGATGACAGAAATATTATTAAATGAACCAGCCAGGTGAGTGCTACCCAGCACGACAAACAACTTTACATAGTATAGCTACTATGACTGCAAACACAGTGTGGACATCCTAACTTTAAAGCCAGCTGCAATAAAGAATCTCTTTATTAGTCAGTGTTATTTGGAGACCAACAACAGAACAACTCTGAAATCACTCAGTAACAAAAACATTTTTCAGGCTTGTGATGAAGTAAATGCAATTGAGTGCATCTATGTCAAGCATCCACTAAAAGTGGTTGTGATGAATTTAAATTATTTTTGTTGCTCTTTTGTTGTCCTGTTCAAGTCAGCAAAATTTGAATGTAATTTGAGGCCAAGCAAAATTATGCGTTCCAACAGCTACCATTCACATTGTGACAACATGATTGGCAAAATCCCAAACAAACTCAAATTGTTAATGGTTTAAAATCATGCTCTGATTTGTTGAAAACTTTGAATTGGCCCTGGTTGAAGTTGTTGCACTGTAAAATATTTGACTATATGTTTTTGTTACAATAGGGACAATTTTGCTCTCTTTTTTGTGCAAGTTACCTTTTTCTCACTTGGTCTTACATGTATATAAACTTAGAGCACTTAATGGTCAAACATCTTTGTCTCAGCATGGCTAAATGCGACCCCATTTTGCGAGACATTTGTTTTTAATTATTTAAGTCCTTAGTTGTAGGTGAATTTTCTGTCAAGGTTCACCTCTTAAAGAATATATAATTTATGCAGAAAAGATTGAAATCAGAAAAAGTGAAACAATATAATATGCAAAGATTTTTATGTTTTCTTAGGTGTACTTAAAGAGATTGCAAATGGCTTGATAAGTTAAATTAATTATTGTCTGTAGGCAGTGCCATCTTTGTTCTCATACATCTCTGCCAGTAAGTCACATTAGTGTTAATGTCTTCAGAACACAATGTAAAAAAATAAGAATAATTAGACGTTTTGTTTTTTGTATCAAGCAGGTGCACGTCATGTAGCATGTGACAGTGATTGATCAAATTTTCATGGGAAGTGGCTATTGCAGGAAGATAAAAAAAGAAACTGAAAGGAAGTTTTTTTAAAAAAATTTTAATTAAAAAAATGTTATACTGTGCTTGTAACATAATTTCCTAAAAATGTTTGTGTTTTGTTTGGTTGATCCAAATTTGAAAGTTTCTTTAACTTGACACATACTTAATAGATTCAAGTTTGTTCAACCACAGTTCAGATCACTATGTGTTTTTTTTGTCATGATCCTCTGTCACACCTTGACATCGATGCGTCATCTTGCATGAAGTTGTAGATGGATGACGGCGTAAAATATGTCTTTATCAACAGAATGTGCTACAGCATTACTTTTATCTTTTAGAAACCCTAGTAATATGTAATTATAACAGTTTGTACACTTGACATGAATAATTATTGGTATCTGAGGCAAACAAAGCTTATAACATTATTTTGCTGTTGATTGTACTTGTATACCCAAAATTCAGTGCAGTGAGTAGTATTGGACTGTGTCAGAAAAGATAATGGAAATATAATATTATTACATGTAAAACCATTTTATGCAATTTAGCTATAGATTCAATTCATTTTTTGTTTTCAAACTTTAGAGCAAATATATTATGGGCCCTTATGTCACTGAGCTTTTCAGATGGCATTTCATGGTAATATTCAGACAGTTTGCCATAGTCTTAAGTTTGCTTTTCTGAATTTGCTGTATACAGTATAGTAACCACTTGTAAAGTATACGTAGGAAAAGTCCAATTATGATGATATTCCATGTTTTAATGGAACTAACAATTGTGCCAATAAAGAGCACAACATTCACTTCTCTTTAGGCTCATATGCCATTAAACCCTTACTACTTCATTATCTCTGTCGTTAATATGTCACTGTCAACTCGACAAGTACATTTAGCGTGAGAATGTACATGTATTTACAATTTAAGATAAGGAAACTCTTTGTACATGTATGTTTTCTATTAAAATTTGACAGTGATTGATCTGATTTTTACAGGAAAAAGCCACAATGCTGTTATAATCTAAAAGAGAGGAAATTCTCAGACCTTACCTGTGGCTTTAGGTTACCTTTAGTTGCACTTACACAAAATTATATTTTTTTATATCTTGCAGTGTCGTTTAATTTCACATCTCGTTCTGCTGTACTGTTCACAGGCATAATATTATAAATTTGAAATTTTTCTGATACTATGCCTATTGGATGTAACATAATCTATTGTAAAATTAGAATCAGTAGTCTTTTTTTTTTCAAGTTAGAATGTACATGTGTAAATTTTTGATTGAAAGATCAAGGTGTTTGTTTTCCGCTGCTAAACTGCTCATGCATGATCTATCTGTTTCGAAGTCTAACAGGACAGGCCGATTACATAACACTTGCCTGATAGTTTTAGTTCAGTTGGCAGCCCCTCCTAAGCTAAATTTCTTCCCCACGTTTTTTGTCATAGACAAAATTTCTTTACCCCATCCTTTTTTACCCATGTGCATTTAACATTTGCGTTCATTTCTTTTATCTGACCAAATTCAGACGTCTTAAAATGTTTTTTTTCCACCTCTGTAGAGATTGATCAGTGCAAAATTTATTCAAAATTTTCTTGAATGTACCACATGTCTCTGACTTCCCTGCTGTCTTGAGTTCTTTTGTGTTTTTAGTTGAGGGGCTTGGTTCCTGCTGATCATTTGTTCTAAAGGTTAAATCTAAACAATCTCTTTCCTTTTAAGCATTTTGATGTAGCCAATGACATTTCACGCTTCCTTTGTTATGGAATAATTTTCAATCCCATCCAAGCGGATAAGCACAGTGGGGTATTAAAGAGCTTTTCAACCACAGGTTTTATAAATTCCCAGTATGTTTAGGATAGTCGGAAGAAGGATAAATAATACATTACTGACAGCCCCTTTCAGAACTATCAACTCCCCTGGACCAAAACAGAGAAACTCAACAAGGATCAGATATTAAGAGGTTTTTAGGAAATTACTTAAGGCCGAGGAAGGCACTGTCCCAATTTTCAAACTCTGGTAAGAACA
>JAHPZR010036775.1:5000-10000 GCA_019787425.1 Platygyra sinensis
CCCATTCAATGAAGGTTGATTATGATTACTCCTGCGCAGATTACTTAATATAATGAAATGTATTCCCAACAAAATCGAATCGAGTTAAGTTCAATTTTATTCGATTTTGTTCGATTGATTCAATAATCGAACTCACAGCATGCCGCATTCAACTGAACGACTAGTGTTCGTTGGGTTCGATTGGGTTCAATTTGTTTGATTAGATACGCCGGGACATCAGGAAAAAATGTTTTGCAGTTTCTAGATCAGTGTATTTTGAAGACACAAAAGTTTTGCTAATTCAACAATTTAATGTCTTAGTTTACTATTACTTCTATTTTCTTTTTTTTTTTTTGTGATGTTTATGTGTGCGTATGTGTGTCCGACCTAAATTATCCTAAACAAATTGTGATACTGGCTGCCTGCCCCTTTTAACTTTCTAGTTATTTCAGGTAGCCAGACCCCCTATATCTATCTCTATCTATTTGAATAATTTATCTGCATGTAAGTAAGTTTATGGGCTAAATAAAATTGTTGTTGTTGTTGTTGTTGTTGTTGTCTTGTACTAGAAGAATTATTAATTTAAATTTAATGTGTCTAGAGTCATAATGTTTCTGTTACTTTAGCGGCCGTCTCAATACAAAGCTCTATAAATTTGGGTGAAACACTTTCCCGACGAATGAATAACCGCACAGACAGGTCAGGTTATTTATATATCAATCATTTTATCATATCCCTGATTCGTGACTAAATTTATTGAATGGTTATGATTTTTGTTTTTGATGGCGTGACAGGGGAAACCACCAATAGTAAGAACAAATAAGGTTTTTCCACCCACCGAAGTTTCCACCTCTAAAGTGACTGTTATCTTGAAGCAACTCGTCTTGAAAGAAGCCCAAAATTCGACGTTGAGGCCGCCATTTTGAAACTGAAACTGTACTTCGCCAGGCCTGTTTATGTGACGTCATTCCGTCCAACTCGAAATTAAAACCTACAATTGACTTGACATCCTTCACAAGGTCAGTTTTTTTTTCCCAAGCGATAATCCACTTCACTAACCTCACTACCATCATTTTCGGGGTTTGGAGCACGTTTGGCTTAAATAATAAGGCTCAAAACCAGGCATAGCCCAGAGTGACAAAAAAGGCTTGTTGAAAGCCATGGACAAAATCCCTTGGACGGAATAACGTCACGAAACCGTGATGTAATATCCAGTCACGGGTTCTCCCTTGTTCAAGAGGAACTTTAAGATCGACAAATAACTTGAAACAACATAGATCTTTTATCGAGTCTTTAAAGAAGATTTTGAACAATTTCAGTTCAGCCTGAAGAAGACTGTGGTCCGGCGCTACGTATTTGATGATCTAACGAAAAAAGAATTAAGAAAATGAGTCGTGTTTGTTTCCTGATAGATTGAGAGTTTCTTGCCGGATTCCGAAGCACGGAAATAAGTAGCAAGCGTTTATAAAATTGCGGAATCTTTTTTGCAACAGAATTTTCAGCACAAGTGGTCAAATGATAAAATGCTTATTGACCGAGTTAGGTCGGCCGGACAGAGCGCAGCGATAAAATATTGTATCTCCTCAGTCGAAACTCAAACCTGCAGAGAAAATGGAGTAAGAATATCTTAAAAATCTACTCTCCAGTGACGTTCTAATCGATTAACTCTTTCCATGTGACCTGGTTCGAATAGTCGCAATGAAAGTGAGAAAAATGTTTTTCTCTGTGAAAGTTTTTGCAACTTTAAGCAGTCCTGCTTTAAGTGATTATCTCCTATGCAAAGTCCGTGTCAGTTTTTTCTTTGAGATTATGAGTTCCTCAAGGGCTTCGTAGAACACTCTCTTTTTATCCATCATCACCCGTCACCACTATCCACAGGTACAGTTTCTCCACCTCCTGAGCAATAACACCATTGTTTTTTCCTCTCATACCCAGTTCTTCCGTAGTTTTTCTAGACCACACTCAGCGGTAGCCCTGGAGACCAATCTCTTCGAACTTAGAACGCGGCACAGCTGTGATGTTTTCTTTAAGGTGCGAATCGCTGAAAACTCCAAAGAGGACGGCCCCGCCAAGAACCGTTCTAACAATGTCTCTTCTCTCTCTTTCTCTTGTTCTTTGATCTGCTACCTCGGCTTCAAAAGCCTTTCTTGTTCAGACAGCGAAAAATGATCAAAAGATTGATCGACACCGGTGCTGACTTCCTCACCTTTAAAAGGACGCCAGAAATGGCGAGAAAACCGCAAGAACCTGGCGCCTAATGTGGAAAACTGCTGATGGGTAGTCAACGGAGGGCCAGGTTATTGCCAACAACTCGGCCAACTAACAACGTCGATTCTCTTCCCTTTCGCCAGTCTTGTTACAAAGATGAGTAAAAACAGTGATACCTAAGACGCTCTCCTAAAAAACAATGGAGAGATGCATTTTTGATGCATTACATAAAGGCCTCTTAGATCGACCGGCGTAAAGACGTGCAAAGAGTGTAAAACAAAACAGGTCAAAATAATAAGGTATTTCTTTTGAAGACGAATAAGACATAATTATTTCAAAGCAACGATTCCAAAATGAAGGACTAATTTTTGGCGTTCATCAACCACTTTTCTTCAAAATCACACATAAAAATGTTGTCTAAGATAGGGCCCAATGGCAAACCAAAGGCGATTTTGAAGAAAAGTGGTTAATGAACGCCATAATTATTTCACTTCTTTGACTATATCTCTAAATAGAAAGAGGTGAATTTTATCGAATTATATCCATCTAGATCCTTATCCTTTACGAACATTTAATATCCTTTACGCAGTCTTTGCGCGTTATTTGAATTTACGCATCTTTATGGAACGCGGAACTTCTCCGGTTCTTTACGCAAGAGTTAAAGATGCATAAATTTTGGATTTCATAATGTGAATTACATGGAGAGTTTCAGCCCGGCTTTCAGCATCGACTTAATCCCATCGCCACCATTTTGTTTTATTTTATAGACCACTAATGAGCCTGCCCAAGCTCACGTTACAGTCCGAACTGAAATTTGGGTGTAATTACATGAGATTTTTCAGCTAGCGTTTCAGCTTAAGGTAGTACGAATGGGTCAGATGGGTCCAAAATTGGCCCGTATTTTAAGGTTTAATCAACTTTTTGTGAATTCCTGATAACACTTCTTTAGGGTTATTTTTACCGCAGAATACGAATTTGAAGTCAAAAAATTCAATTTCCCGCCAAAAACGTGTGAAAATTAACACCCAAAAATGTCACTCAAAATCAGTAATTTATAAGTATCTCCCTAGTTTTTCTTTTAAAACCTTTCTGCTTCACAATATTTAAAAATTACAAATAAAAGATTCTTGTCCGACTTAGCCGCAGCCCAAATCTCAATCATACGAGAGATAAGTAAACCCCTCTAGACCAGTCAGGTAACATACTGTAATATCGATCGGAAGCAGCAATTCATGGCGGCTAAGTCAGGGAACATAGCCCCATTTATGTTTGTTAACTCTGCCAAATTTCAGTTGCTTTCAATCAAAGCTCTCAGAAATCACTTCATTTTCGATTCCCGTATGCTAAAAATCCGTCCAATTTTTCCTCTTTTGATCAGCTCGTTCGGTGAAATCTAGTCCGCCATGTTTACTTGCTCTCTCAGATGTTGCATTGCTTTATGGGACACTAATTTCGTGAAAGATCCGTGAAAAAATGACGAATTTTAAGCGTGTTTCGCGTCGCTGAGTCAAAACAATGGAAGGCTCCTTAGCAACGACAATAACAATGACGCTGCGAAGCATAATGTCAGCGGCCACAATGTGCACCTCTTAGTGCGCATTATACTCTCGTGTACTCCACGTCGAGAATACCAAAAAGCGCATGCGAACAGACTCCGTTGTGCAATTGTATGCGGCTGCAAATCTAATATGGCGGTCGGTTATGCCACCCTTGACAACGGCATTCAACTAGTTATTACTCCAAAACCAGAGCACAGATAAGCTCCAAAATTTTCATAGATATGTCTGAAGATTAATTGAATTGAAAATGAAGGTAAGTTGTTTTTTAACCCCTGACCCGTTCGTACTTCCTTAAGCTGAAATTTCTATCCCGGTTTCTAAAATTGGGCTGGAAATTTCGACCCAGGTTGCAAATAAATGCAGCCTGGACTTAATTTCTCTCCATGTAAACGTCTCAAATTTCATATGAATGTTGTGCCACGTAGCACTAGGAACACAAATGGTGGATCAGAGAATTAACTCTGAAGTGTAAATTAAAGTACTAATTTAATTTATAAATAAACCAATGGGCGTTATGCATCAATCAATTCCAGCGGTGCCCATCCCCCTCCCGGGCAACCGCGGGACATTTGCTCACGTTGTCAGTCCCGGGGGTGGGGCATTAGCAAATTTTATCGCCGCCCGGGGGCTGGGCATTAGCATACCCCGGGGCGACCCCCGGGCATTTGACACACGTGTTTTCGAAAGATGGATGAAGGAAAGATGAGGCCTTTGTCTAAGACTGGCCTGTCCTTCAGGGACTATAAAAACATGCCGATGTTTTTAAAGGTATGTTTTCTTGGTTTTAGATATTTCATTGCTTGTAAGCACATAAATATAAGCGACAAAGTGAACTATATTTTGTTTTGTCAAAACAATCACTGACGTGAACACTGCGTGAACAACTATTTTGCATTTCACATTCAAAACTAGCCTAACAATTTTTAAATTCATGCAAGTGGCATTAAAACACTGAAGGTTTTCGATTTCAAATGATGCGATCATCAACACAGGTCTTGCGAGCTGAAAATGCGATGCATCGTCATTTAATATGTCTTCATTCTTTGCTGCGACAAGGTGAAAAACAAAAACATAAAAAAGTATAAAAATTTTGTTAAAAACAAAAAATAAAGAAATAAATATAATCAAAATAAACTAGCACTTACTGTTGTCCTTGAAGTCTTTGATAGCATTGCATTAAAATACTGAAAGTTGACCGTTTTATTTGATGGTTAAGAAGTGTTGGAAGGTAACGATCCAGGGGGCGGGGTATTT
>JAHPZR010036775.1:15000-17528 GCA_019787425.1 Platygyra sinensis
CAGCTCCACATTATCACAACACAAACCCATCTCATCCCATGAGCTTCCCTCTCTACCTAAACACCAACATGTAGAGCGAGGACTCTAGAAACGTACTCGTAGTCCACTTTTTCCGTGTTTACATAGCCCCATTTAAACATTCGAGGAGCTCGGAGAATTCTCGAAAGTTATGCAAATCCTCGACGACGTCTCTTGTTTCCATAACTGTCTCGAATTCTCCCAACCCTCCTCGTGTTTAGATGAGGCCAGTATGTAAACACGAAAAAAGTGTTCTATTGCTTAATTGTAGCGGTGCTTCACTCAGTTTAACAATGCCTGTTTTCTGCACTGGATATTTGCTTAATAGTAGAGAGCAAAAGTCCTTCTTCTATGTAGTGAAAGAAGAGCGAGTCTGACGATAAAGGTCTAGTCTGTTATTATTCGATCAAGGCTCATCGAGTTTTTCTGTTTTGTGATTGAATATAAAATATTGGACTTCTCCTGGCCTAAATCCTATAAGATGGCTTTCAGGAAACATCGTAAGTTCATTTTCCCTGATAGGGATTTTGTTATCAGCATAGTGTCATTGGCAATTTTCCATCCGCATTTTGTCATCCGCATTTTTCCATCCGCATTTTGTCATCCGCATTTTTCTATCCGCATTTTTCTATCCGCCATCCGCCATCCGCCATCCGCCATCCGCCATCCGCCGCCATCCGGTCCTCACTTTACAGAGACCCTACCCTGGGTGCCAGAGGTTTTTCTTGCGCGGTTTCCGGTGTCAGTCATGTCTCTATTGTGACCCGCGCGAAAAACCTCTGGACCAGAGCGCGATTTCTTTCAGGGCGCCGAGCCAATGACAAGGCAGTTTAAATAAAAAAAGTCCAGAATCTGGACTCGAAAGCTGATTGGCTCCTAATGACCTCCCAAGGGTTTTCTAATCTAAAAGACACCGTGATTGGCTTCTAAGAATAGAAGAAGCGTGTGAAATATTTGTTGCTTGGAGTTGGCGGGCGTTTGTTAGCGCGCTGAAAGATTTGTAAGTGATCAAGATCTGGAAACAGCCATAACAAAAATGCTTGAAACGTTCGACGGTGTGCAGAGCAAAATGGATGGAATTGCGAATTTTATACGCAGCAACAATGTGTTGGCGGTTTTACCGACGGGATTCGGGAAATCACTGCCATTTCAATTAGTGCAAAATGGAATTGAATAGCCTACACGACTTCTACGGTTCGTGACATTTGTATATTTGCCCTGTTAGGTCACTCGACCTTTTTTGTCGCCTCAATCGTGTTTACGAAGGGCACTTCATGTTGTGTTATTCAGAGGAATTTTACGCAGAATTTTAAGCCGTTATCTGCATGTCGCTTCGTTGAGTCTGACACCTCTGTGATAATTTTCCCATGTGTTTTGTTTTGGCTCATTTCTACTGCAAGTTTCTTGCAGCTATCTGATCGAGCTTATGTTCCTCGAGCTCAATGTTTGGGATTATTCCTCCTTTGATCGTTCTGGTACCACAGTATTAAAATATAGCTCTTTACGCGCAAGTCTGTTGGCTGCGAGCTTGAACAACGTTTTGAACATGCATGATCACCATTTGTAGCTTCTCCTTTCCAACGAAGAATATTCTGTTCTTAACATTTCTTAAATTTGCCACTTCCTTGATAGTCGCCTCGAATTTTTCGATCCGTCGGTAGCACTTATTACAAAGAATACGCGGCCCGACGGACAGATTCACCGGAGTAGTTTAATTCCTGAGAAAGCCATGAAAGGAAACCAAACGTTATGTCATGCGAATCCACATGTCATCTGTCATGTCTTCACGTGAAAGTTCACGTGTTCACAGTGCATGATCCTCGCTGTGATTGGTTTAAATATAACCCGACAAAATTGATCAAAGTTCAACGAGCACGGTGAATTAAGCCGCCCTGAGCCAGAGGTTTTTCTCGCGTCTTAGCGGCTCGTGCAGTGCCAACGGCCTTCGGCCGCCATTTCCATCCACCGCGCGAGAAAAACCTCTGGTACCCAGGGTACAGAGACCCAGTCGTTTCCATTAAAAGCACTTGAAATCGGGCTTTTCTATCGTAAATTGAATAGCAGAAAGCGAGGAAATTCGTTAAGTGTATTCCACAGAAATTCTCCTAAATACAGCAATGATCAGTGGTCAACTCGACTTAAATTGACTCAAATTTTACGGCGAGAGAAACACAGGATTCCCCGCCATTACAGCGCTACAACTAAACACAATCAAGCAAACTCTCACAACTTCAAAACACTCAATTGTATTTACTTACAGTGACTTTCCTTGCCATTTTAAAGTACACAGTGATAAACCTGCGTTGACTTTTCGTTGATGGAAGTGTAATACAGAGAAAAGATTGACGATTACCGCTAACTTTTAGGAGCGAAATTTATGTACAGCGGGAAAAATATCCGGCCCGTGGGCCGTATCGTAAAAAGCTGGACCGGTCACGTGCGCGTCATTAGCCAATCAAATTCGAGTATTTAGGAATCCGGCCCGCTCAGATGCTTGAGAAAAAAATAAA
>JAHPZR010036776.1:5000-18841 GCA_019787425.1 Platygyra sinensis
TTTTTGTTTGGCTTACGCATTATTCACTCTGTAGGGGGTGAATAATGCTCATTAGCCAGAGATAGCGAACCAATCAGATTGCTTAAAACACCAAGATCACTGAGTGTGTATATACTAAATATGGTTATACAGAGCATCCCTTTTCTTTTTTACTCTTGTTCGTCCTTGCTACGGCCCTTTGATGATTTTTAGAAAAGCATAGGTAAAATACTATAAATTGACTGAATGCCTTGAACGAGCACAGTCACGGTATCGACAAAATTTACGTTAAATTAAAGGAAACCTGAGAGAAACACTTAACAAAGATAGAATAACACCAAGGAGACTGTAATAAATCATAAAGGAACCAGGATGGTTAAGGATGGAGAAATTGACACGGATTAGAAATGACGAAATTGAAAAATTAAGCCTAAACTTTTCAAACTGTTCACTGATCGTGACTGTGATCCTTTAAGTAAAAACGTTTCTCTGTTTATGGACAGATTTGCAGAACATCTTCAAAGCCAGTACTATCGCTTTATCCACCCTTGTTTTCGTGTTGCTTATTGTAATTGGTTTGTTGGTATGGCGACTGAGACGAACTGTACCTAATAACAAAACATCGACAGCAGACAAGAACATCACCGATAATTTTGGTCAAGCTAGATCGTCACGTGCTCAACACGTGTCAGAGCCAGATGTCTACATGGAACTCAACCCCAGACCTTCGGAAGGGCAATCACCTGCACCTGCTGAGTACCAAACATTACAAGGCAGACACATGACCTCGGGATATTATAATGTTGGATTTAAGGGAGGAAACAGAAAGAAGGAAGACGAAGAATCTTATGATAATGTAGCAAATAGCCAGTGAAATGTAGTAATGAGCAGCTACAAGTAGCACAAATGACCTAAACATAGAAAGCTAATACTTAAGAAACGTACGAAGTTTCGTCTTTCTTATTAAGACCATGAGGAGCGAGAAACTTTTTCTTTACTTGCCTTTTAAATATATTTTCCACTGCAGACTTAAGATAGGTCTTTATATTATCTGTTTTTCACAATTGTCTTAATTAGGTTCCAGTCTTTCTGTTAAACATTTAATTATTGTATTATATCCAACCGTCACTTCTGAGGATATTTAGAAAACAGTCCTAGGAAAATACGCGCGCTGATTGGTTAAAAATTGTGTTTCTGTAACTCAATGGATACACAGAACTAGCACGAGCCGTTGACGTAATGAATGCGCGAGCAAAGAGAATTTACATTTTGATAATCAAAGCATGGATAGTAGAAGACTGGATTGGAAACTAGCTCGCGTCATCGGTTCCAACATGGTGGAAATTCGTGACGTCACCGTCTCAAGCAAGCGACACTTCAATTTTTGCAGCACTGCACAGTAAAGTGACCAAACTATGGATATTGAGGTTTTTTTGTAGGAGCGAGTATGGAGACGATTTGGCAGAAAAGTTAAGAAGACGACAATTCGTCTTTACTGAAGCCAGCCTGGCCCCCTGATCGGAAGACAGCAATTTAAAACTCTTCGTAAACCTGTTATACTTTCGGGCGAGGAAGTTGTCGTTCCGTAGGTCGTTCCGTAGGTCGTTCCGTAGATCGTTCCTAAAAGATTACATAGGGGAAAGAAAACAGGAGCTTAGAAAATGCAGCTCAGCGCAAAGTCCTAGGAATTACACGGGAAGAACAGCATGAGAAAAGCTCTGATTTCCTCCAACGCCATTAACATCGATCAGTAATTTTCCAGCGCCATTAACATTATTAACATTGGTAAGTGATCGATAATTTTCTCCTGGAAAAATTCGCTACAAGTTACCAGCTTTTTAATTGAATATTTTACCAGAAAAAAAATCTGTCACACCTAAAAAAAACAACTTCAATCTTATAGACAAAGATCATTGCGGACACAGGCGAAAAGTTTCTATGTGGACCCCAGAGAAAACAACACACACAATTGTTTTTATGGATTTAACACGCCCTTAGGAGGGGGGGTTCGAGGGGTTCGACGAACCCCCTTTGGAGGTCAATAATGTAAAATGTTCAGTGTACTAAGCCGGTATGTATGTATGAATGCATCAAGTTAACAAAATGTGGGAAATATTAATAATTTTAATTTTTATTTGAAGTGTGTTGTTTTTTACAGTGAGAGTGAACTTGGGAATGAAAAAAAAAACAAAACAAATTAACAGCACAACTGATGCTTCTAAGATTTCCTGAAGAGACACTTGCATCCCACTTCAAGCCAAAAAAAATAAGGTTTGACTTTTTTGTCATGTAGTCCTCTTTTGAAACATTTTTATAATTATCAAACACTTCATGTCACTTTCTTTGAATGTTTTTAATAATTCAAAAAAAAATTAAGATGTCAGAGTATCTAGTTTGTGTGCATCTGATTTAAGCAGGCTCTAAGAAAACACATCAGGAACACCTGATTGTTAGATACAAAGACATATGTATACACTTTTGCTATAAAATAGTTTCAAAGCACTGACCAAACACCCAAACAAGAACACATGAGGTTTCCATGAAGGCATATTTTATTGAACAGCAGACCATGAGAAAAAATATATGTCAAAACCTGAACTACTACCAGAACCGGAGAGAAAGAACAAAATGAAGGTCAACAAACCATAAATCTTGGCTCTATTGCGCCACATATTCGCCATATTTTCGTCACAAATTTCCAATATGATGGAAGCATAAGACGCCATCTTGAAGCACGAAACAACCAATGGGCGATAAGAAATCAACCCACGTGATATACGTTTCCAATCCAGTCTCTTTACTATCCATGATCAAAGTTAACAAGTTGTTTTCCTTTTTCTCGTCGCGGTGTTTTCTAAAAGAAACAGAAATCATGTACTCCGTGTTTCTATCGAGTTATAGAAACACTGGTGAAAGTTTGGGAGAACTCAAAAAAGCTGTTGAAACACTCGCCGGCGGCTCAAGTTCCCACAGCATTTCTCGTTCTCCCAAACTTCCACTCGAGTTTCTATCAAACAATTAGATTATGAGCTCGAGATTTTTATCGCGTGAGAGCGAATAATCTAATTGTTTTAGTATAAATCTTCAAGTCGTTCAAAACTTAATCTAAATCGTCTTCACAGACACTTCGAAAACGCCAAGAAGAGGCCGTCCGTTTGCTAACAAGGGGACACTGCGGAGGCAGCGTCGCCGAGTGCTTAGAGCGTCGGATTTGAAATCCACAGGTCGCGGGTTCAAATCCCGTTCTGACCGCTAGCTGATGTTGTTCACGGTAGCACCGAGTTCATCTTCCCGTCTACGCTTGTAAATAGCCAACTGGTCTGCCTCCCGCCAGTTAGGATTCTTAACCTAGTTATGTTTATTTGAATATTTATTTATCATTATTTGTTTACATTGGTCCTGAAAAGCCCCGATCATTGGGGAGTGGCCAATTACGTATACATTTTATACGGTTCTTTACATAGATAGTGAGTAGCGTAGCTAATCAGAGAACAGCATTCGTAATAGAACGGTAGTAGATTTATACTAAAACTCAATAGAAACACGTTACATGTTTTCTACTTGAATGTTGAGGTATACGAAACGTTAAGTCGTTAATCAAAGTTTTTTACAACATGCATTGTTTTTTTGTTTGTAATCCTTGTGAGATCATTTGTACTAGATAACTACTTCATTAAAGCTATATTAATTGCTGAAGCGTTTAAACAGTCTTTGTCGGGAGTACAAGCGGTCTGTTTTACCTATATATTGTTGTGAAAGTCACAACAAAAAGTTTATAGATTACATTAGATTTCAGCAGTGTAGAGAGATCATGCAAGGGCCCGTTTACAAGGAGAGGGTTACCCTAGAAAGCGGGTTACCCTGACACTTATATATTTCCTCTTTTTTCTTTGTCGTGTTTACAAGTCAGCCAGGGTTTACCTGGATAGGCGGGTTACCCTATCTGCGTGGGTTAACTTTTTCTCTTGTAAACACTCCAGGTGGGGTAACCTGCCTACAGGGCGCAGGTTAACATTTTAATTGTTTCCAGACCCATAGGGCCGATTATTTAGACAAAGTTTAGACAACTTTTATTAAAGGGCCATTGTACTGTCACGATAAAGCGCATGTGCGGTCTTGATTGACCCCCATTTTTTTAAACCAATAGAAACCGTAATACTATCACGAGCGCCACGAATTCGCGGCGGGTCAGCTTAGAGTTTCACACGTGCCTTTCGAACATCTCTTTATCCGCCGGCTTTTGGCCTTTTGTTTGTAAAGAATATTTATCATGTTTATGTTGTGTGAAGACCGTGTCCGTTGATTAAAAGCACATACATTATACGTTTTGTGCGCTTTACTTTCTTCCAACTTGCATGCATATCTGTAGCTTTGTGTACAAAGTTTCCGATTTTCGTCCTTGCACTTGCATCTTTTCTTGGTTTTTTTTCGAACAAGACGGCTACGAGGTGAAAGTAGCTTTCGTCTCTAGCCGCTTCGAAAACCCTCTCGAGGACATTGTATTTCTCGACGCCATTCAACTCAAAACACAAAATACGACTTTTAAATCTCTCACAGATGAATAAACAGTTCTTCAATATCAGTATGACTATTTTCACACGCCTCACAAGGTCGATGGAGGAGGATTTTTTTCACAATTAACAACTTTGAAAACTGTTCCGTCGGATGAGAAATCGATCAAATTGGTGCACATGCGCAAAAGGGTGTCAAATGCCCTTTAAAGTCATCGTCTAACCCACGTTTAAACCACAAGTACCGATTATTTAAACGTTGTTTTAACATAACAGGGTTTGGACAGTGTCTAATCACCGACTAAGCAACAGCAGTAAGTTAAACCTGGTCAAAGGTAGGTTTAAACGCTGTTTACAGTCAACGCGCTTCACGCATGGACGCTCGGCGACGTAAGGTTCCAATATTCAGGTGAATGGTTGGTGAATGAATTTGATTGACATGCCTTCGCCACGAGATTGAAAGATAAGGATCACGTTTCAAATCAGTTGAAGATTTCGCGCTCAAACGATTGAAAATGGCGGAAATTCTTATAAAGATAAAGATTGAGGGCAACAGCAACGCTCTTGCGTTAGTTGAGCGAACACAACCTTATCTAAGCAAAACGCTTAAAGAGATAAGACAGGACATCGTTTCCGAAGTAGGAGAATTGTTGCCTCGAAATTTTAAGTTTGTTCGAACGGTTTGATGTATATCTTTGAACTTCAATCGCTGGTTGTCCTCGATAACCGCTACCAAACATGCGATTACCGGAAGTGACAATAGCAGATGCTTCGTCGAAAAAATGCAAAGTCTCTCTTTTAAGCCGTGAAGTTATATTTAAATAATCGTCTACCTTTGCTAAGTTTTCTGGTGTCATATATTCACTCGGGATACTGGTAAGTCACTGTTTGTATTTGCCTAATGGATGGAACATTCGCTGGCGTACAAATACCTTCGCGCAGCAGTCTCTCGCGGATTTCGGAAGCATAAAGACTTGGCTTTCGTAGCTTCCAAATTTCGATTACTTCAAGAATATCATCTGTTATTAATATGGGCTCACTGCCTCCACAAGAAAATGGCTGCGTCGTGCCGTGGAGGGCAAAGTGTTGCACGACTTTTTGAACCGCTTCTTTTGTTAACCTCGTGTTGCGGGAAATCTCGGATACCCCTACTCCATTATTGTACAGATCAACAATCTCTTTCCTGACAAACACAGGCAATGGTTTACCGGGCTGGTAAAATCCACCAAGGAAATTTCTAGACATGCTGGGTTTTAATACATGAAACCACGAGCGAACGAGCGCATATTTTAAAAACGCAACGCGGCGGTGACACAGTCGCTCATTTGTCCCCGCGCAAAAACAAGGGCACTCGGCCGAAAAATAATTTGAAAATAGTTTTCATCTGTTATAACTGCAGATTTCTTATTTTCAATTTTACCACGAGTTTTTTACTACTTTTAATTTGATTTACAATTGTGCAATTAAAGGTTCGAAGAATCATTTCATAATTGAAAAATCAAATCGGTGAATGAAATATTTTATGAATGTTTGAAGTTGTGCGTTCATGTGTGAAGCGCGTTGACTGTATCGATATTTTCAGGGTTAGCCATTATGAAAACGTTGGACCTCTGCGCTACGGACAGTTAAAAAACTATTTCAATCGATGTAATATACACGTTCGACAAATTCACCACCTTAGGGAAAGATTTAACCTTTAAGAGCAATACCGCGACGAGGACTTTCGATTGCGTTTTCGCATAAGAAAGGACTCGGTAAGTGACCTCATAAAAATTTTGGATAGAGATCTTCAAAAGAGAATGCAAGTTTATTTGGTGTATCTGTACTTGCTGCATGCACAGTCATTCACAAGGTTTCAAGCGCTATTGCGAAACAAAAAGGATTATTCCTGTCATTCCTAGAGGGAGGGGACATAGGGATTTGCGGTGTTGCGGTGTTGGTGTTTTTTTAATGCGGTGATGCGGTGAATAAAATCTCAACTTGCGGTGTTGCGGTGATCTCAAACCCTACGGTGTGCGATGTTTGTGCTTTTTACGCTGCGGTGTTCGGTGAAATGAAATTACTCGCGGTGCTAGGGTTTCTTGTTTGACCTTTTCCAAACCTTAATTTGGCCTAAATTTTGTTAATCCGTGAGCTCATGGTTCGGTACACACTTGGAGGAGCGAGGACAGAAACAGTCCTGGAAATTTTGCAAACGCCAATGCCTAATGTAATGTATTATTGACTGCGGAACTTTTTTCTATGAACAAAGGAAAAGGTGGCGAAAACTACCGGCCACAAAATATATTGAGATGTCGCGTCGGCAAGCCGAAGAAAGTGAGCAAATTTAAAGCAGAGAGGGATATGGGGTGAAGGCTTCTTCTCTTTTCCTTTTCGTCCGCTTCCTTCGCGCAAGGTTTCTTCTCAAGAACAAGAAAACTAAATGATTTAATGCAGGCATCAGCAGTATCGATGTGTAAGCAATGAATACGTTGTGATCTGTTTATTTTTTGGAAGATTGTGGAACTATAAAAGTATTATTTTATTTAAGTGTAGATGAACGAATCATGGCGCTAAAAACGTGTTGCGGACTTGCGGTGACGGTGTTTCGTTGACTTTTCTTGCGGTGATGCGGTGTTCGTTAATTTTTTTTTTGCGGTGTTGCGGTGTTCAGAACCCCCCCCCCCCTCCCCCCCCCATGTCCCCCTCCTAGAGAACCTGGCTGATACCAAGAGAAAGTTTTATAACCCTCTAATGTTCCACACTTTTCTTCACTTCACCTTTCACTTTTTATGACGTTGTCCACTTTTCACGACTACGTAAGTCATGGTCCTTTTTCGACTGGAGTTTCAGCCGCCTCCAGCATCCTTGAAGCTGACTGAGGTCGCGCTTGATACTATTAGGTTTCCGGGAGTTAAATAACATAAAATTTCCACTCGTGCCTTCGCCTTTTTTTCCCAACTTTTTTCTGTCATAGGTAGCCTTTGCCTTCCACTTCAAGAAAGTCTACCCAATTCGGCCAATGAAAGTTTTCCTTGCTCGCTGAAAAATAGAGAAATAGCCACTATCTGGAATTGGCATACGAAATAACTCTGCAGACAATACATTTCTTTGTGAGACATGGTTTAGTCATCGACTCGAGAAAACACGGTTCAGTCGCGTTTCAAGTAATATATCAAAAACGAGTGCGAGTGTTTCATCAGTTGTTCCAAACACCGAGAAAGTAATGAAAGCTCGAGGCCGCAGGCCGAGTGCTTTTATTGTTTCGAGGTGTTTGGAACCCCTGATGAAACACGAAGTACGAGTTTTTGATATGGCTTCTCAAATGAAACAATAGGAAATTATGCAGTGACATGTTTTCGCAAACGAAACAATAAGAAATTATGCAGTGTTAAATATTTCCCCTTTTCCGAAATGTATGATTCATTAGCGTCCAACCACGAGCGAGAAAGGAGTGGCACGGTGTAGGAGCCAAAAATGGTTTACGAAGAAGAGAATTAAGTCAAGAAAGTCGTATTCCCCGTCATCAAGGTATAAAACAAATGAGCATAAACTAGTAATAACCAAAGGTTAGCAAATGCTGGCGAGGATTTTTTTTTTGCCCATTTGAGGAATAAAAGATTTGGGGGCCTATAGGGAAAGGTCGGGTGATTTTGTTTGCCCATGAGCACCCCTCCCCCCAGGTTTTACTCGCCTTTTTCTCCATTTTGACAGTAATAATAGAGTGATTTGACAAAATCTGTGAAACAGTGACACCAAAGCATTCCTCGAGGCACTAATCCCATTGTTTGCTTTCCTTAGATTTAGTAATATGCTGTAATTGTTGCTGTTTCACGGCGTAAATAAAAGCACTGTATGTGTGTAAAAAACTTTGATTAACGACTTAACGTTCGTAACCTCAACATTCAAGTAGGAAAACATGTAACGGTTTCTATTGAGTTTTAGTATAAAATATACTACCGTTCTATACGCATGGCTGTTCTCTGATAGCTACGCCTATCACTATCTATGTAAAGAACCGTATTAAAATGTAAACGTAATTGGCCCACTCCACTGATCGGGCTTTCAATGACCAATGTAAAACAAATAATAATAAATAAATATCAAATAAACATAACTAGGTTAAGAATCCTAAAACTGGCGGGAGGCAGACCAGTTGGAGATTTACAAGCGTAGACGGAAGTGAAATCGGTGCTACCGTGAACACATCAGTAGCGGTCAGAACGGATTGAACCGCGAACTGTGGATTCAAATCCGACGCCTAAAGACACTCGGCGACGCTGCCTCCGTCAAGTGTCCCCTGTGTTAGCCAAACGGACGGCATCTTCTGGCGATTTCGAAGCTGGCTGTTGAAGGACGATTAGAGTAAGTTTTGAACGACTGGAAGATTTATACTAAAACAACCTATAGAAGATTATTCGCCTGCTCACGCGATAAAAATCTCGAGCTCATAATCTAAAAAATTTTTTTGTTTGATAGAAAACTCGCGTGGAAGTTGGGGAGAACGAGAAATGACTGTGGGAAAACTTGAGCCGCGCGGCGAGTGTTTCCACAGCTTTTTGAGTTCTCCCAAACTTTCACCAGTGGTTTCTATAACTCGATAGAACACGGAGTACATGATTTCTGTTTCTTTTAGAAAACACCGCGACGAGAAAAGGAAAACAACTTGTTAACTTTGATCATGGATAGTAAAGAGACTGGAGGGCACACGTATATCACTGGGTTGATTTCTTATCGCCCATTGGTTGTTTCGTGCTTCAAGATGGCGGCTTCTTATGCTTCCATCATAGTGGAAATTTGTGACGAAAATATGGCGAATATGTGGCGCAATAGAGCCGAGATTTATGGTTTGTTGGACCTTCATTTTGTTCTTTCTCATTCCGGTTCTGGTAGTAGTTCAGGTTTTGACATATATTTTTTCTCATGGTTGACTGTTCAATAAAATATGCCTTCATGGAAACCTATGTGTTCTGTTTGGGTGTTTGGTCAGTGCTTTGGAAACTATTTTATAGCAAAAGTGTATACATATGTCTTTGTATCTAAAAAATCAGGTTCCTGACTGGTTTCTTAGAGCCTGGATAAATAGAATCAACAAACTGATACTCTGACATCTAATTTTTTTGAATTATAAAACCATCAAAGAAAGTGACCTGAAGTGTTGATAATTATAAAAATGTTTCAAAAAGATGGACTACATGACCCAAAAAAAGTTGTCTATTTGTCTAAATAATCGGCCTATGGGTCTGGAAACAAATTAAAATGTTAACCTGCGCCCTGTAGGCAGTTACCCACACGGAGTGTTTACAAAGAAAAAAGTTAACCCACGCAGATAGGGGTAACCCGCCTATTCCAGGTTAAACCCTGGCGGGACTTGTAAAACAGAACAAAGAAAAGAGGAAAATATATAAGTGTCAGGCGTAACCCGCTTTCTAGGGGTAACCCTCTCCTTGTAAACGGGCCTGTGGCATGATCTCTCTACACTGCTGAAATCTTCAATGTAACTATAAACTTTTGTTTTGACTTTCACAACAAGATATAGGTAAAAACAGACCGCTTGTACTCCCGACAAGACTGTTTAAAACGCTCAGCAATTAATATAGCTTGAATGAACGTAGTTATCTAGTACAAATGAATCTCACAAGGATTACAAACAAAAAAACAATGCATGTTGTAAAAACTTGATTAACGACTTAAAGTTCGTATACCTCAACATTCAAGTAGAAAACATGTAACGGGTTTCTATTGAGTTTAGTATAAATCTACTACCGTTCTATTACGAATGCTGTTCATTTCTGATAGCTACGGTACTCAACTATCTATGTAAAGAACCGTATAAAAGATAAGTAATTGGCCAACTCCCAATGACGGCTTATCAGGACCCAATGTAAACAAATAAATGATAATTAAATATTCAAATAAACATAACTAGGTTAAGAATCCTAACTGGCCAGAGGACAGACCAGGTGGCTATTTACCAGCGTAGACGGGAATGAAATCGGGCTACCGTGAACAACATCAGCTAGCGGTTCAGAACGGGCTATGAACCGCGACCTTGATTCAACTCCGACGCTCTAAGCATCGGCGACGCTGCCCTCCGCAGGTCCCCTTGGTAGCAAACGGACGGCCTCTTCTTGGCGTTTCGAGTGTCTTGGAAGGATTAGATTAAGTTTTGACGACTGAAGATTTATACTAAAACAATTAGATTATCGCTCTCACGCGATAAAAATCTCGAGCTCATAAGTACAGTGTTGATAGAAAACCGAGTGGAAGTTTGGGAGACAAAAACACCCCGAGAAATGCTGTGGGAACTTGAGCCGCCGGCGAGTGTTCAACAGCTTTTTTGAGTTTTCCCAAAACTTTCACCAGGTTTCTATAAACTCGATAGAAAAACGGACGTACATGATTCGTTTCTTTTAGAAAACACCGCGACGAGGAAAAAGGAAAACAACTTGTCACTTGATCAGGGATAGTAAGAGACTAGAGTGGAAAAGTATATCACGTGTTGATTCTTATTCGCCCCATTGGTTGTTTCGTGCTTCAAGAGCGTCTTATGTTGATCATATTGGAAATTTGTGACGAAAATATGGTCGAAATATGTCGGCGCAATAGAGCAAGATGATGGTTTTGTGACCTTCATTTTGTCTTTCTCTCCGGTTCTGGTAGTAGTTCAGGTTTTGACAATAATTTTTCTCATGGTCTGCTGTCCATAAAAATCTGCCTTCATGGAAACCTCATGTGTTCTTGTTTGCGGTGTTTGTCAGTGCTTTGAAGATTTTATAGAAAAAGTGTATACATAGTCTTTGATCTAAACAATCAGGTGTTCCTGATGTGTTTTTCTTAGAGCCTGCTTAAATCAGATGCACACAAACTAGATACTCTGACATCGTAATTTTTTTTGAATATTAAAACCATTCAAAGACAAAGTGACATGAAGTGTTGATAATTATAAAAAATGTTTCAAAGAGACTACTGTACAAAAAAAGTTCAACTATTTTTTGCCTTGAAGTGGGATGCAAGTGTCTCTTCAGGAAATCTTAGAAGCATCAGTTGTGCTGTTACTTGGTTTTGTTTTTTTTTCATTCCCAAGTTCACTCTCACTGTAAAAAAACAACACACTTCAAAATAAAATTAAAATAATTAATATTTCCCACATTTTGCTAATTGATGATCATAATACATAACCGGCTTAGACATCGAGAAAATTGTACATTATTGACACTCCAAAGGGGGGTTCGTCGAACCCCGAACCCCTCCTCCTAAGGGCGTGTTAAATCCATAAAAACATTGTGTAGTGTTGTTTTCTCTGGGGTCCAAATAGAAAATTTCGCCTGTGTCGCAATGGATCTTTGTCTATAAGATTGAAGTTGTTTTTTTAGGTGGGACAGATTTTTTGTCTGGTAAAATATTCATTAAAAAAGCTCGGGAACTTGTAGCGAATTTTCCAGGAGAAAATTATCGATCACTTACCAATGTAATAAGTATGGCGCTGGAAAATACTGATCGATGTTAATGGCGTTGAGAAAATCAGAGCTTTCTCCATGCTGTTCTTCCAGTGTCATCCTAGGTACTTGCGCTGAGCGCATTCTAAGCTCCTGTTTCTTCCCTATGTAATCTTTTAGGAACGATCTACGGAACGACTACGGAACGAACCTACGGAACGACAACTTCCTCGCCCGAAATGTATAACAGGTTACGAAGAGTTTTAAATTGCTGTCTTCCGATTAAGTGGGCCAGGCTGCTCAGTAAAGACGAATTGTCTTCTTCGGAAACTTTTCTGCCAAATGGTTCCATACTCGCTCCTACAAAAAAAACCTCAATATCCATAGTTTGTCATTACTGTGCGTGCTGCAAAATGAAGTGTCGATTGGATTGAGACGGACGGTCACTGAATTTCACCATGTTGGAACCGATGACGCCCCGAGCTAGTTTCCAGCCAGTCTTCGACTATCCATGCTGCTTATCAAAATGTAAATTCTCTTTGCTACGCATTCATTACGTCAACGGGCCGGCTAGTTCTGTGTATCATTGAGTACAGGAAACACAATTTAACAATCAGCCGCGCGTATTTTCCTAGGAACTGTTTCTAAATATTCCTCAGAAGTGACGGTTGGATATAATACAATAAATTAAATGTTAACCGAATAGACTGGAAACCTAATTAGACAATTGTGAAAAAAACAGATAATATAAAGACCTATCTAAAAGTCTGCAGTGGAAAATATATTAAAAGGCAAGTAAGAAAAAAAGTTTCTCGCTCCTATGGTCTTAATTAGGAAAGACCTCCCCCCCCTGTGAACTCGTACGTTTCAAGTATACTTTCTTATGTGTAGGCATTTGTGATACCTTGAGCTGCTCATACTACATGTACTGGCTATTTGGACATTATCATAAGATCTTCCCGGTCTTCCTTCTATTCTGTGTCCTCCCTTAAATCCACATTATTAATATCCCGAGTCATGTGTCTGGCCTTGTAATGTTGGTACTCAGCAGGGGCAGGTGGATGCCTCAGAGGTCTGGGTTGAGTCATGTAGCATCTGGCTTGACACGTGTTGAGCACGTGACGATCTAGCTTGACAAAAAAATTATCGGTGGATGTGTCGGTCTGCTGTCGACTGTTTGTATTAGTACAGTTCGTTCAGTCGCCATACCAACAAAACCAAATACCAATAAGCACCACTGAAAAACAAGGGTGAGATAAAGCGATAGTACGGGTTTGAAGATGTTCTGCAAATCGGTCCATAAACAGAGAAACGGTTTTTACTAAAGGATCCAGTCACGATCAGTGAACAGTTTGAAAAGTTGAGGCGAATTTTTCCAATTCGTATTCTAATCCGTGTCAATTTCTCCATCCTTAACAATCCTGGTTTCCTTTATGATTATATTCCAGTTCCTTGGCGTATCTATCTTTGTTAAGTGTTTCTCTCATGTTCCTTAATTAGTAAATTTGTCGATAACGTGACCTGTGCTCGTTCAAGGCATTCAGCAATTTATAGTATTTTACCTCTGCTTTCGAA
This sequence comes from Platygyra sinensis, assembly GCA_019787425.1. Lineage (NCBI taxonomy): Eukaryota > Metazoa > Cnidaria > Anthozoa > Scleractinia > Merulinidae > Platygyra > Platygyra sinensis. The sequence continues at coordinate 18,484 of JAHPZR010036776.1, forward strand.
CAATATCCAAAGGCCGTAGCCAGACGAACAAACGTGAAAACACGCAACCGTGATGCTCTGTATAACCATATTTAGTATATACACCACCCAGTGATCTTGGTGTTTTAAGGCAATCGGATTTGGTTCGCTACTCTGGCTAATGGGAGCATTATTCACCCCCTGACAGAGTGAATAATGCGGTAAAGCCAAACAAAAAGAACGCATACTTTTGAATAAAGGCACTTATTTTTTTTGATTCACACTGATCTTTGAACGGTGTATAAGGACCATTATTCTAGGACTGAGGGAGGTTTCTTCGAATATTAACTATGATTTTCCATGTTCCAAGTTGTAAATAGTTTCGCGAATTCGCGCCTGC
>JAHPZR010036777.1:0-15000 GCA_019787425.1 Platygyra sinensis
TTTTAGTATATACACAGGAAGTGATCTCAACAACATTTTCAGAAGGAAACCATTAAAAATCGATTTAATTGACCTCTCAATTCATGCGTGGAAAACGTGCAAGCGGTACAAAGCATGCGCGAATTCGCGAAACTATTACAGAATCTTTGAACATGGAAAATCTATAGTTTAATCATTCGAAAAAACCTCGTGACAGTCTAGAATAATGGTTCCTTAGACACCGTTCAAATCAGTGTGAATCAAAAGTATGCTTTATTCAAAACGTATGCTTTATTTTTGTTTTGGCTTACGCATTATTCACTCGGTAGGGGGTGAATAATGCTCATTAGCCAGAGATAGCGAACCAATCAGATTGCTTAAAACACCAAGATCACTGAGTGTGTATATACTAAATATTGGTTTATACGGAGCCATCCCTTTCTTTTTTATCTTGTAGTCCTTGATACGGCCCTTTGATGATTTTTAGAAAAGCAATATGGGTTGAAAAATACATATAAATTGACTGGTGCCTTGAACGAGCACAGTCACGGATTTGAGTTATTTACGCATCGACAATTTCCGTGAAATTAAGGAAACTCGAGAGAAAACACTCAACAAAAGATAGAAATAGACCAAGGAGACGTGCAATACATCATCAAGGAACCAGGATGGTTAAGGATGGAGAAATTTGACACGGATTAGAAATGACGAAATTGGAAAACTTAGGCCTAAACTTTCAGATACATTCTGTTCACTGATCGTGACTGTGATCCTTAAGTAAAAAACGTTTCTCGTTTATGGACAGATTTTGCAGAACATCTCAAAGCCAGTACTATCGCTTATCCACCTTGTTTCGTGTTGCTTATTGTAATTGGTTTGTTGGATATGGCCGACTGAGACGAACTGTACCTCATAACAAAACATCGACAGCAGGACAAGAAGCATCACCGATAATGTTTGGTCAAGCTAGATTCGTCACGTGCTCAACACGTGCTCAGAGCCAGATGTCTACATGGATACTCAACCCAGACCTCGGAAAGGGCAATCACTGACCACCTGCTGGAGTCTCCAAACATTACACGGCCGACACATGACCTCGGGAAATTATAATGTTGGATTAAGGGAGGAAACCGACAAGAAGGAAGACGAAGAATCTTATGATAAATAGCAATAGCAGTGAAATGTAGTAATGAGCAAGCTACAAGTAGCACAAATGACCTAAACATAGAAAGCTAATAACTTAAAGAAAATCGTACGAAGTTTCGTAGTTCTTATTTAAAGACCATGAAGGAGCGAGAAATTTCTTACTTGCCTTTTAAAGTAATTCCAGCAGACTTAAGATAGGTCATTTATATTAATCTGTTTTCACAATTTGTCTTAATGGTTCCAGGACTTTCTGTTAAAACATTTAATATTGTATTATATCAACCGTCCACTCTGAGAATTAGGAAAAAAATCCTAGGGAAAAATCGCGCGCTGATATGGTTAAAAATTGTGTTCTGTAAACTCAATGGATAAACAGAAACTAGCACCGAGCCGTGGACGTATATGAATGCCGCGAGCAAAAGCAGATTTACATTTGGAATAATCAAAGCATGGATAGTCGAAGACTGGATTGAAACTAGCTCGCGTATCGGTTCCAAACATGGGGAAATTCGTGACGTCCCGTCTCAAGCAAGCGACACTTAACAATTTTTGCAGCATCTGACACAGTAAAGTGACCAAATACTATGGGATAGTGAGGTTTTTGTAGAGCCGGGGGTATGGAGTACGTTCGGAGAAAAGTTAAGTGAAGACGACAATCGTCTTGACGAAGCCCAGCCGTCTGGCCCCTGATCGGAAAGACCAGCCCCCAATTTAAAACTCTTCGTAAACCTGTTATACTTCGGCGCAGGAAGTTGTCGTTCCGAGGTCGTTCCGTAGGTCGTCGAGATCGATACTAAAAGATTACTTACTCAGGGGGAAAGAAAAACATGAGCTTAAGAAAATGCAGCTCAGCGCAAAGTGCCTAGGAATTCACGCGGAAGAAAAGCATGAGAAGAAGCTCTGATCCTCACAGCACATTAACATCGATCAGTAATTTTCCAGCGCGATTAACATATTACATTGCGTTAAGTGATCGATAATTTCTCCTGGATAAAATTCGCTACAAGTTACCAGCTTTAATTGAATATGTTAAAGAAAAAAAAATCTGTCACACCGAAAAAACAAACAACTTCAATCTTATAGACAAAGATCATTGATGACACAGCGAAAAAGTTTTCTATGTGGAACCAAGAGAAAACAACACACACAATTGTTTTATGGATTTAACACGCCTAGGAGGGGCGGGTCGAGGGGTTCGACGAACCCCCTTTGGATGTCAATAATTGTAAATGTTCAGTGTACTAAGCCGATGCTATGTATGGGAATGCATCAAGTCTAACAAAATGTGGGAAATATAATAATTTGAAATTTTTATGAAGTGTGTGTTTTTTTACAGTGAGAGTGAACTTGGATGAAAAAAAAAAAACAAAACAAATTCACAGCAAACTGATGCTTCTAAGATTTCCTAAGAGAACACTTGCATCCCACTTCAAGCCAAAAAAATAAGGTTTGACTTTTAGTCAGTAGGCTCTTTTGAAACATTTTTATAATTATCAAAACACTCATGTCACATTTCGTTGAATGTTTTAATAATTCAAAAAAATTAGATGTCAGAGTATTCTAGTTGTGTGCATCTGATTTAAGCAGGCTCTAAGAATAACACATCAGGAACACCTGCTGTAGATACAAAGACTATGTATACACTTTTGCTATATTAAAAATCGTTTCAAAGCACTGACCAAACACCACAAACAAGACCACATGAGCGTTTCCACGAAGGCATATTTATTGAACAGCCAGACATGAGAAAAAATATATGTCAAACTTGAACTCTACCAGAACAGGAGAGAAAGAACAAAGGAAGGTCAACAAACCATAAATATGGCTCATGGCGCCACATAGTCGCCATATTTTCGTCACAACAAGAAAAAAAATTTCCAATATGATGGAAGCATAAGACGCCATCTTGAAGCACGAAACAACCAAGGCGATAAGAAATAAACCCACGGATATACGTTTCCAATCCAGTCTCTTTACTAGATATGATCAATGTTAACAAGTGGTTTCTCCTATTTCTCGTCGCGGTGTTCAAAATACAAACAGAATATAGTACTCCGTGTTCTATCGAGTTAGAGAAACACTGTGAAAGTTTGGGAGAACTCAAAAAAAGCTGTTGAAAAACACTCGCCGGCGGCTCAAGTTCCAGAGCATTCTCGTTCTCCCAAACTTCCACTCGAGTTTCTATTCAAACAATTAGATATGAGCTCGAGATTTTTATCGCGTTGAGAGCGAATAATCAGTTGTTTTAGGAAAATCTTCAAGTTCGTTCAAAACGAATCTAAATCGTCTCCACAGACACTTCCCCTGTGCCAACGCCAAGAAGAGGCACGTCCGTTGCTAACAAGGGGACACTGCGGATGGCAGCGCGCCGAGTGGCTTAGAGAGCGTCGGCATTTGAAATCCGCAGGTCGCGGGTTCAAATCCCGTTCTGACCGCTAGCTGATGTTGTTCTCGGTAGCCCGTAGTTCATCTTCTCGTCTACGCTTGTAAATAGCCAACGAGTCTGCCTCCGCCAGTTAGGGAATTCTTAACCCTAGTTATGCTTTGTTGAATTCTAATTTCTTAATCTTATGTGGACATTGCAGTCCTGAAAGCCCCGATTCATTGGGGAGTAGGCCAATTACGTACCATTTATACGTCTTTACATAGATAGTGAGGGTAGCGTAGCTAATAACGGAGAAGCAGCTCGCTAATAGAACGTAGTAGATTCTACTAAAATAATAGAAAACACGTTACATGTTTTTACTGAATGTGAGGTATAAGATAACGTTAAGCGTAATCAAAGTTTTTAACACATGCAGTTTTTGTTGGAATCCTTGTGAGGATCATTTGTACTAGAAACTACTTATTAAAGCTATATTAATTGCTGAAGCGTGTAAACAGTCTGTCGGGAGTACAAGCTGTCTGTTTTACCTATATATGTGCTGAAAGTCACAACAAAAGTTTATAGATACATAGATTCAGCAGTTGAGAGAGATCATGCAAGGGCCCGTTTACTAAGGAGAGGGTTACCCTAGAAAGCGGTACCCTGGACCACAATATTCCTCTTTTTCTTTGTCGTGTTTACAGTTCAGCCGGGTTACATGGTAGGCGGTACCCTATGCGTGGGTTAACTTTATCTTGTAAACACTCCATGTGGGGTAAACCTGCCTAAGGGCGCAGGTTAACATTTTATGTTCCACAATAGGCGATTATTTAGACAAAGTTTAGACAACTTTGTCATGTAGTCTCTTTGAAAACATTATAATTAAAAACTTCTGTCATTTAAGTTTAATAATCACCCACAACTCTTCTCTTAATTGTAGATAAGTCTCAATGACAACCTATGACACTGAGTTAGATACAAAGAATAGTATACAGTTGCTAAAAAATTTCAAAGCACTGACCAAACAACCAAACAAGTAACAATCTTTCATACTAATCCTTAACATCAGACTGTTAATTCCAAAGATAGTCAACACCTAACTACATCACTTATAGAAATCCCCCATGCCGTTCCCCCTCCCATCCTTTTCTTCCTGTCCCTCTCATCTTTCTCACCACTACCTCTTCCTTCCTCTCCCTCGACGAACCACCCACTTTGGGCGTACTGCCACACCCCCGGCTTCCCCCCTCTCCCTACCATTAACCTTTTCTTGATGGAGCACTAGTCGCGCGAAGAAGAATAAATTCGCAGCCCAAACCATGATAGAACCCGATGAGTCCCTTGTTATCTCGTCTCTCTCCCTATGTCTTTAGCCGCAGCCTACCCGTTTTGTGTACCCTTTTTTCCTTCATGCTCACTTACCTCAGCACCATTTCTCCCACCTTCCCAGATCAAATCCATTATATCACCACTAAACAAAGCGGTAGTCGGTGCATCTATTCGCACAGCGATGATAAAGTTCTGTAATGAGAACGTACCGATAATGTCTTATTACTAATCCTCAACTCTGAAATTTAAATTACCCCGTAATATACCATCCTCTCTTTTCCTCGTTCACACACTTAAACGTTACACTGAGTCACACCACACAGACACATTCACAGAAAAACCCACACCGCGCAAAGCCTCCCGTCACACGCATGTCAACCCCGTTTGTCCCACTGCACTCGGCCCCGGCAGTCGTCGCGAGTGCTTAGAGGTCGGATGAAAATCCACAGTTCGCGGGTGTTTTTCACAATCACACGTTTGCGCTAGCTGATAGTTGTTGACGGTAGCACGATTTTCATCTTCCCGTTACGCTTTAAATTCCAATGGTCGCCTCCCGCAGTGGATCTAACCTAGTTATGTTTATTTGAAATTTATTTCTATTATTGTTACCTGTGTCTGCACATCCCTATCCTTGGGAGTTCCCCAACGTATACCTTGTTAGGCTTTCTTTACATAGATAGGAGTAGCTAGCAATCAGACACAGCATTCGATCATAGAACGGTCGTAGATTTCACCACACCTCCAAGTGAGCACCACACGCTACACACGTTTTATAAGAATGTGAGGACATATCACCTAACCTAGTCTTTCACAAGTTTTTATACACCATACATCGCTTTATTACTCCCTGAAACCGCAACAATAAGGATATACCTAAATCTACGTGAAAGCAAACAATGGGATTAGTCATTCTAGTACCTAGCTTGGTTTGTCACTGTTTCAAGATTTTTGTCAAACACCTATTAGTTCCTTCAAAGTATAAAACGGCGATTAAAACCTGGGGAGGGTGCCATGTTTCCCACAAAATCACCTACCCACCATCTTCCCCCAAATCTTTATTCACCCCCCGTCACCCCAACCTCCCTTCCTCCTCCTTCAACCTTTATTCTGATGTTGTTTCGGTGACGAGCACGATTGGGTTTTTGTTTAATACTCTTTATGAGTAGCGGGATGTAGCATTGAAAACTGGCAAGTGATTGGAGTGGTGGGTAGTGTGTGACTATCTATTGTCTTGGCTACAAGACTGTCGGTCCTGTCCCTTAGCGCGCACTCACTTCCTTTGTTGTGTCACCCTGTTAACGATGTACCATACATTATCCGGACAAATACAGTGTAAATATTTTAACACTGCATAACTCTATTGATGTCGTTTGCGAGCAAACATGTCACTGCACTAATTTCTATTGTTTCATTTGAGAAGCCATATCAAAAACTCGTACTTCGTGTTTCATCAGGGGTTCCAAACACCTCGAAACAATAAAAGCACTCGGCCTGCGGCCTCGAGCTTTCATTACTTTCTCGGTGTTTGGAACAACTGATGAAACACTCGCACTCGTTTTTGATATATTACTTGAAACGCGACTGAACCGTGTTTTCTCGAGTCGATGACTAAACCATGTCTCACAAAGAAATGTATTGTCTGCAGAGTTATTTCGTATGCCAATTCCAGATAGTGGCTATTTCTCTATTTTCAGCGAGCAAGGAAAACTTTCATTGGCCGAATTGGGTAGACTTTCTTGAAGTGGAAGGCAAAGGCTACCTATGACAGAAAAAAGTTGGGAAAAAAAGGCGAAGGCACGAGTGGAAATTTTATGTTATTTAACTCCCGGAAACCTAATAGTATCAAGCGCGACCTCAGTCAGCTTCAAGGATGCTGGAGGCGGCTGAAACTCCAGTCGAAAAAGGACCATGACTTACGTAGTCGTGAAAAGTGGACAACGTCATAAAAAGTGAAAGGTGAAGTGAAGAAAAGTGTGGAACATTAGAGGGTTATAAAACTTTCTCTTGGTATCAGCCAGGTTCTCTAGGAGGGGGACATGGGGGGGGGAGGGGGGGGGGGGTTCTGAACACCGCAACACCGCAAAAAAAAAATTAACGAACACCGCATCACCGCAAGAAAAGTCAACGAAACACCGTCACCGCAAGTCCGCAACACGTTTTTAGCGCCATGATTCGTTCATCTACACTTAAATAAAATAATACTTTTATAGTTCCACAATCTTCCAAAAAATAAACAGATCACAACGTATTCATTGCTTACACATCGATACTGCTGATGCCTGCATTAAATCATTTAGTTTTCTTGTTCTTGAGAAGAAACCTTGCGCGAAGGAAGCGGACGAAAAGGAAAAGAGAAGAAGCCTTCACCCCATATCCCTCTCTGCTTTAAATTTGCTCACTTTCTTCGGCTTGCCGACGCGACATCTCAATATATTTTGTGGCCGGTAGTTTTTCGCCACCTTTTCCTTTGTTCATAGAAAAAAGTTCCGCAGTCAATAATACATTACATTAGGCATTGGCGTTTGCAAAATTTCCAGGACTGTTTCTGTCCTCGCTCCTCCAAGTGTGTACCGAACCATGAGCTCACGGATTAACAAAATTTAGGCCAAATTAAGGTTTGGAAAAGGTCAAACAAGAAACCCTAGCACCGCGAGTAATTTCATTTCACCGAACACCGCAGCGTAAAAAGCACAAACATCGCACACCGTAGGGTTTGAGATCACCCGCAACACCGCAAGTTGAGATTTTATTCACCGCATCACCGCATTAAAAAAACACCAACACCGCAACACCGCAAATCCCTATGTCCCCTCCCTCTAGGAATGACAGGAATAATCCTTTTTGTTTCGCAATAGCGCTTGAAACCTTGTGAATGACTGTGCATGCAGCAAGTACAGATACACCAAATAAACTTGCATTCTCTTTTGAAGATCTCTATCCAAAATTTTTATGAGGTCACTTACCGAGTCCTTTCTTATGCGAAAACGCAATCGAAAGTCCTCGTCGCGGTATTGCTCTTAAAGGTTAAATCTTTCCCTAAGGTGGTGAATTTGTCGAACGTGTATATTACATCGATTGAAATAGTTTTTTAACTGTCCGTAGCGCAGAGGTCCAACGTTTTCATAATGGCTAACCCTGAAAATATCGATACAGTCAACGCGCTTCACACATGAACGCACAACTTCAAACATTCATAAAATATTTCATTCACCGATTTGATTTTTCAATTATGAAATGATTCTTCGAACCTTTAATTGCACAATTGTAAATCAAATTAAAAGTAGTAAAAAACTCGTGGTAAAATTGAAAATAAGAAATCTGCAGTTATAACAGATGAAAACTATTTTCAAATTATTTTTCGGCCGAGTGCCCTTGTTTTTGCGCGGGGACAAATGAGCGACTGTGTCACCGCCGCGTTGCGTTTTTAAAATATGCGCTCGTTCGCTCGTGGTTTCATGTATTAAAACCCAGCATGTCTAGAAATTTCCTTGGTGGATTTTACCAGCCCGGTAAACCATTGCCTGTGTTTGTCAGGAAAGAGATTGTTGATCTGTACAATAATGGAGTAGGGGTATCCGAGATTTCCCGCAACACGAGGTTAACAAAAGAAGCGGTTCAAAAAGTCGTGCAACACTTTGCCCTCCACGGCACGACGCAGCCATTTTCTTGTGGAGGCAGTGAGCCCATATTAATAACAGATGATATTCTTGAAGTAATCGAAATTTGGAAGCTACGAAAGCCAAGTCTTTATGCTTCCGAAATCCGCGAGAGACTGCTGCGCGAAGGTATTTGTACGCCAGCGAATGTTCCATCCATTAGGCAAATACAAACAGTGACTTACCAGTATCCCGAGTGAATATATGACACCAGAAAACTTAGCAAAGGTAGACGATTATTTAAATATAACTTCACGGCTTAAAAGAGAGACTTTGCATTTTTTCGACGAAGCATCTGCTATTGTCACTTCCGGTAATCGCATGTTTGGTAGCGGTTATCGAGGACAACCAGCGATTGAAGTTCAAAGATATACATCAAACCGTTCGAACAAACTTAAAATTTCGAGGCAACAATTCTCCTACTTCGGAAACGATGTCCTGTCTTATCTCTTTAAGCGTTTTGCTTAGATAAGGTTGTGTTCGCTCAACTAACGCAAGAGCGTTGCTGTTGCCCTCAATCTTTATCTTTATAAGAATTTCCGCCATTTTCAATCGTTTGAGCGCGAAATCTTCAACTGATTTGAAACGTGATCCTTATCTTTCAATCTCGTGGCGAAGGCATGTCAATCAAATTCATTCACCAACCATTCACCTGAATATTGGAACCTTACGTCGCCGAGCGTCCATGCGTGAAGCGCGTTGACTGTAAACAGCGTTTAAACCTACCTTTGACCAGGTTTAACTTACTGCTGTTGCTTAGTCGGTGATTAGACACTGTCCAAACCCTGTTATGTTAAAACAACGTTTAAATAATCGGTACTTGTGGTTTAAACGTGGGTTAGACGATGACTTTAAAGGGCATTTGACACCCTTTTGCGCATGTGCACCAATTTGATCGATTTCTCATCCGACGGAACAGTTTTCAAAGTTGTTAATTGTGAAAAAAATCCTCCTCCATCGACCTTGTGAGGCGTGTGAAAATAGTCATACTGATATTGAAGAACTGTTTATTCATCTGTGAGAGATTTAAAAGTCGTATTTTGTGTTTTGAGTTGAATGGCGTCGAGAAATACAATGTCCTCGAGAGGGTTTTCGAAGCGGCTAGAGACGAAAGCTACTTTCACCTCGTAGCCGTCTTGTTCGAAAAAAAACCAAGAAAAGATGCAAGTGCAAGGACGAAAATCGGAAACTTTGTACACAAAGCTACAGATATGCATGCAAGTTGGAAGAAAGTAAAGCGCACAAAACGTATAATGTATGTGCTTTTAATCAACGGACACGGTCTTCACACAACATAAACATGATAAATATTCTTTACAAACAAAAGGCCAAAAGCCGGCGGATAAAGAGATGTTCGAAAGGCACGTGTGAAACTCTAAGCTGACCCGCCGCGAATTCGTGGCGCTCGTGATAGTATTACGGTTTCTATTGGTTTAAAAAAATGGGGGTCAATCAAGACCGCACATGCGCTTTATCGTGACAGTACAATGGCCCTTTAATAAAAGTTGTCTAAACTTTGTCTAAATAATCGGCCCTATGGGTCTGGAAACAATTAAAATGTTAACCTGCGCCCTGTAGGCAGGTTACCCCACCTGGAGTGTTTACAAGAGAAAAAGTTAACCCACGCAGATAGGGTAACCCGCCTATCCAGGTAAACCCTGGCTGACTTGTAAACACGACAAAGAAAAAAGAGGAAATATATAAGTGTCAGGGTAACCCGCTTTCTAGGGTAACCCTCTCCTTGTAAACGGGCCCTTGCATGATCTCTCTACACTGCTGAAATCTAATGTAATCTATAAACTTTTTGTTGTGACTTTCACAACAATATATAGGTAAAACAGACCGCTTGTACTCCCGACAAAGACTGTTTAAACGCTTCAGCAATTAATATAGCTTTAATGAAGTAGTTATCTAGTACAAATGATCTCACAAGGATTACAAACAAAAAAACAATGCATGTTGTAAAAAACTTTGATTAACGACTTAACGTTTCGTATACCTCAACATTCAAGTAGAAAACATGTAACGTGTTTCTATTGAGTTTTAGTATAAATCTACTACCGTTCTATTACGAATGCTGTTCTCTGATTAGCTACGCTACTCACTATCTATGTAAAGAACCGTATAAAATGTATACGTAATTGGCCACTCCCCAATGATCGGGGCTTTTCAGGACCAATGTAAACAAATAATGATAAATAAATATTCAAATAAACATAACTAGGTTAAGAATCCTAACTGGCGGGAGGCAGACCAGTTGGCTATTTACAAGCGTAGACGGGAAGATGAACTCGGTGCTACCGTGAACAACATCAGCTAGCGGTCAGAACGGGATTTGAACCCGCGACCTGTGGATTTCAAATCCGACGCTCTAAGCACTCGGCGACGCTGCCTCCGCAGTGTCCCCTTGTTAGCAAACGGACGGCCTCTTCTTGGCGTTTTCGAAGTGTCTGTGAAGACGATTTAGATTAAGTTTTGAACGACTTGAAGATTTATACTAAAACAATTAGATTATTCGCTCTCACGCGATAAAAATCTCGAGCTCATAATCTAATTGTTTGATAGAAACTCGAGTGGAAGTTTGGGAGAACGAGAAATGCTGTGGGAACTTGAGCCGCCGGCGAGTGTTTCAACAGCTTTTTTGAGTTCTCCCAAACTTTCACCAGTGTTTCTATAACTCGATAGAAACACGGAGTACATGATTTCTGTTTCTTTTAGAAAACACCGCGACGAGAAAAAGGAAAACAACTTGTTAACTTTGATCATGGATAGTAAAGAGACTGGATTGGAAACGTATATCACGTGGGTTGATTTCTTATCGCCCATTGGTTGTTTCGTGCTTCAAGATGGCGTCTTATGCTTCCATCATATTGGAAATTTGTGACGAAAAATATGGCGAATATGTGGCGCAATAGAGCCAAGATTTATGGTTTGTTGACCTTCATTTTGTTCTTTCTCTCCGGTTCTGGTAGTAGTTCAGGTTTTGACATATATTTTTTCTCATGGTCTGCTGTTCAATAAAATATGCCTTCATGGAAACCTCATGTGTTCTTGTTTGGGTGTTTGGTCAGTGCTTTGAAACTATTTTATAGCAAAAGTGTATACATATGTCTTTGTATCTAACAATCAGGTGTTCCTGATGTGTTTTCTTAGAGCCTGCTTAAATCAGATGCACACAAACTAGATACTCTGACATCTTAATTTTTTTTTGAATTATTAAAAACATTCAAAGAAAGTGACATGAAGTGTTTGATAATTATAAAAATGTTTCAAAAGAGGACTACATGACAAAAAAGTCAAACCTTATTTTTTTTGGCTTGAAGTGGGATGCAAGTGTCTCTTCAGGAAATCTTAGAAGCATCAGTTGTGCTGTTAATTTGTTTTGTTTTTTTTTTCATTCCCAAGTTCACTCTCACTGTAAAAAACAACACACTTCAAATAAAAATTAAAATTATTAATATTTCCCACATTTTGTTAACTTGATGCATTCATACATACATACCGGCTTAGTACACTGAACATTTTACATTATTGACCTCCAAAGGGGGTTCGTCGAACCCCTCGAACCCCCCCTCCTAAGGGCGTGTTAAATCCATAAAAACAATTGTGTGTGTTGTTTTCTCTGGGGTCCACATAGAAACTTTTCGCCTGTGTCCGCAATGATCTTTGTCTATAAGATTGAAGTTGTTTTTTTTAGGTGTGACAGATTTTTTTTCTGGTAAAATATTCAATTAAAAAGCTGGTAACTTGTAGCGAATTTTTCCAGGAGAAAATTATCGATCACTTACCAATGTTAATAATGTTAATGGCGCTGGAAAATTACTGATCGATGTTAATGGCGTTGGAGGAAATCAGAGCTTTTCTCATGCTGTTCTTCCCGTGTAATTCCTAGGACTTTGCGCTGAGCTGCATTTTCTAAGCTCCTGTTTTCTTTCCCCTATGTAATCTTTTAGGAACGATCTACGGAACGACCTACGGAACGACCTACGGAACGACAACTTCCTCGCCCGAAAGTATAACAGGTTTACGAAGAGTTTTAAATTGCTGTCTTCCGATCAGGGGGCCAGGCTGGCTTCAGTAAAGACGAATTGTCGTCTTCTTAACTTTTCTGCCAAATCGTCTCCATACTCGCTCCTACAAAAAAACCTCAATATCCATAGTTTGGTCACTTTACTGTGCAGTGCTGCAAAAATTGAAGTGTCGCTTGCTTGAGACGGTGACGTCACGAATTTCCACCATGTTGGAACCGATGACGCGAGCTAGTTTCCAATCCAGTCTTCTACTATCCATGCTTTGATTATCAAAATGTAAATTCTCTTTGCTCGCGCATTCATTACGTCAACGGCTCGTGCTAGTTCTGTGTATCCATTGAGTTACAGAAACACAATTTTTAACCAATCAGCGCGCGTATTTTCCTAGGACTGTTTTCTAAATATCCTCAGAAGTGACGGTTGGATATAATACAATAATTAAATGTTTAACAGAAAGACTGGAACCTAATTAAGACAATTGTGAAAAACAGATAATATAAAGACCTATCTTAAGTCTGCAGTGGAAAATATATTTAAAAGGCAAGTAAAGAAAAAGTTTCTCGCTCCTCATGGTCTTAATAAGAAAGACGAAACTTCGTACGTTTCTTAAGTATTAGCTTTCTATGTTTAGGTCATTTGTGCTACTTGTAGCTGCTCATTACTACATTTCACTGGCTATTTGCTACATTATCATAAGATTCTTCGTCTTCCTTCTTTCTGTTTCCTCCCTTAAATCCAACATTATAATATCCCGAGGTCATGTGTCTGCCTTGTAATGTTTGGTACTCAGCAGGTGCAGGTGATTGCCCTTCCGAAGGTCTGGGGTTGAGTTCCATGTAGACATCTGGCTCTGACACGTGTTGAGCACGTGACGATCTAGCTTGACCAAAATTATCGGTGATGTTCTTGTCTGCTGTCGATGTTTTGTTATTAGGTACAGTTCGTCTCAGTCGCCATACCAACAAACCAATTACAATAAGCAACACGAAAACAAGGGTGGATAAAGCGATAGTACTGGCTTTGAAGATGTTCTGCAAATCTGTCCATAAACAGAGAAACGTTTTTACTTAAAGGATCACAGTCACGATCAGTGAACAGTTTGAAAAGTTTAGGCTTAATTTTTCAATTTCGTCATTTCTAATCCGTGTCAATTTCTCCATCCTTAACCATCCTGGTTCCTTTATGATTTATTACAGTCTCCTTGGTGTTATTCTATCTTTGTTAAGTGTTTTCTCTCAGGTTTCCTTTAATTTAACGTAAATTTTGTCGATACCGTGACTGTGCTCGTTCAAGCATTCAGTCAATTTATAGTATTTTACCTATGCTTTTCTAAAAATCATCAAAGGGCCGTAGCAAGGACGAACAAGAGTAAAAAAGAAAAGGGATGCTCTGTATAACCATATTTAGTATATACACACTCAGTGATCTTGGTGTTTTAAGCAATCTGATTGGTTCGCTATCTCTGGCTAATGAGCATTATTCACCCCCTACAGAGTGAATAATGCGTAAGCCAAACAAAAATAAAGCATACTTTTGAATAAAGCATACTTTTGATTCACACTGATTTGAACGGTGTCTAAGGACCATTATTCTAGACTGTCAGGAGGTTTCTTCGAATATTAACTATAGATTTTCCATGTTCAAAGATTCTGTAAATAGTTTCGCGAATTCGCGCCTGCTTTGTACCGCTTGCACGTTTTCCACGCATGAATTGAGAGGTCAATTAAATCGATTTTTAATGGTTTCCTTCTGAAAATGTTGTTGAGATCACTTCCTGTGTATATACTAAAAAAATTATTCTTCTCAATCTCAGTGAATAGTGGCAGAATATTTACCTCGCCGCTTCGCGGCTCGGTAAATATTCTGCCACTATTCACCTCGATTTCAAAGAATAATTGTTAATTAGTATATACTAAAACAGCGGATAGTGTTAAACGCGCGCGCTGATTGGCTCGTCAAACTCCGAATATCCTGTGTTATTATTCAACAAATTGTAACACTATCCAAATATGGTCATGATGCTCTCGATATCCGTCATCCGTAGGTGACGGATATCCAGCGATATACGTAGCTTCGTACGTGGGAAGAAAAAGTGAAGTGAAAAAATGTTGACAGAAAGGTTTAAAAATGTTACGAGCTTGGAAATCAATTTTGTTATCAATTTGTTGAATAATAAAACAATTATCCTGCTCAATCTTGCTTCGCGGCTCTGTAAATATCCACCGCTAGCCACCTTCACTTCGGTGAATAGTTGTTAATTAAAGATACAATCTTTTGACTGCTCGCACTACAGTCTTCCGACGTCGTATAAGGTAAGTGAAAAAAAGATATATAATCAAGTCATTATAAAAATAATAAAACCATGGAAATGAAGTTACAAATATTTGCTACAAAGAATGCTGTATTGTCCTTCGGAGTGCCTAAGAATTGTAATCCCCTCTGTAGTTGTCGCTTTGTCAGGGTTTTAACAAACCGGAATATTACAATATCAACC
>JAHPZR010036778.1:0-47941 GCA_019787425.1 Platygyra sinensis
TGTTGCCGATATGTAGTTTCACCGGAATAAACAAGAACGTTTGTGGGCGTTGTTTTCTGTTTGTGCAGGTTCGAAATCCTGCCAGTGGATACTGTCTGGATTCACTTGGTGCTAAACCCGAGCACTCAGCCCGGATGGGGGTATATGTTTGTCACGGACAAGGGGGAAATCAGGTATGTACATGAAGTCAAAAAGTAAAAAAAAAATCTGTTAAAGCTCGGTAGCATTTTCATATATATACTTGCTGTGACGGTGAGGGAGAAGTGGATGTATAGATCATAGCATTTTCTCAGCTTTAGCTGCGAGAAGTTTTGTCTCTTATGGAGATATTACCAGGACTATGTCTACTCGTAACTTAAGCAAAAACAAACAAGTGCTTAAAATGTACCTGGCTTTAATGACGATCAACTAAATTGATTGCATGTTGTGCTACAAGGGATTTCTTCCCCCCCTCCCCCGTCCTTTCACCACCCTTCTCCACCCCCTTCCCCCTCACCACCTTCACCCAAGACATCTCCTCTAGCAAGAGTCGACCCTCAGGATTCATAAAGTTTCATTCCAAGACCTTGATTACTAAGAAACATTCACTACGTCTGGTACAGCTTTCGACGCTTCCGTTGTTATTCATTCTATTCCTCCATTTCGTCGTTCTTAGATGCTGATACTGACTTCAAGGGGCGAGTTGATTTTCGAGGAAGAAAACTGTCTGGATGTATCCAAGTCCTATGCTGGTGCCCCTGTGGAGATTCTTAAATGTCACGGCATGGGTGGCAATCAGAAATGGGAACACGACAAGAAAAGCGTGAGTTTGCACACAACAGCATTCTTATGTTACTCTTCTATGACGAAAGTTTAGCGAGTGGTCGAGAGTTAACACGAGCTCAGGCCTTTGCTATCTTTAGGCATTCGCTTAAATCTTTCTTGCTCAAATAGAAAAGAGACAAGGAGGCAATAAGTTTTAAAGGACGTTACGTAAATAATTTATGCTCCTTACTAAATCAAGCTTTTCTCTCCTAATTTAGGGAATCATTAAGCATTCAAGTACAGGGCAGTGTTTGGATCGAGGAGCAGAAGGCAGCCAGTATGCTGTGATGAACCCTTGTGACGGACGAGATTCGCAACGATGGGTATTTTCCAAGTATAAAGAAGCGTAACGAATGGTGCACTGTCCCCCACCCTGACAGATTTGTTAACCGCTAAGAACAGCCATAAATAGAATTGTTAGTTAGTGTTAATGCGACCAAGTCGGCCTATGGCCTAACATTATTCAGAGATCAGTCGAGCGCTTAGCGTTTAGAAATAATCAATGCTCTGAACATTACATCGCACATTTCTATGAGAAAAAAGGTATTTAAGGTAGACGGCTTGCTTTGTCAATTGCATCGTGACGAACAGGCCAGAGTTCACACTGAAAATTGGACGGCGAATTAGATCTGTTGATGCGGTAATGCCTGTTGATATGTGAGGAGCATTACAGCGCACTCAGACTACCAGAGTGAACGAGGTGAGACCTCTAAGCTGACTTTCGTTTATGTGATCAGAAACTATTTTCAATGCTCGGTACGATTGTAAAACTCCACAGTGCAATTCTGTTATCTGTCGTAAGACTAAGGGCCTGATTACATGAGCCGGGCTGGCCCGGTTAGCCGGGCTGTTTCGGTGTGCCGAGATGACTTTCAGGCCGGTATTACATGAGGCGAGCCAGCCCGGTTGATGGGTGATGGGATGAACCGTGGGAAACCGGAACGAGCTTGATTTTGTACTCTCATAAGCTTAATGACCCGGGCTGGCCCGGCAAACGCGATTACATGGAAAAATCTCAGCCCGGTTAGCCGGCGTCCCGGCACCGCGATACCAGGATCTCGGCTAACCGGGCTGGCCCGGTTGTCATGTAATCGCGGAGTTGATTTTTGTTGCATTTAACAAACGTGCCGAGATCCCGGCAAACTGACACCAGCCCGGCTAACCGGGCTAGCCCGGCTCATGTAATCAGGCCTAAAAGCGACGTCAGGCACATTTGGTCACGTGACTACCGATAATGAGATAACCAATCAGATTCTTGTAGTAAGCGCGGATTTGTGTCGCCGGTGGAAAGCACGGGGAAGCAGACGTTGCCCAGTTAGGATTACTGAGAGCATGGCACACCGTGCTGGTTACAGTGTAGTCACTCAATGTGCGATCGCTCTTGCCTGATATTCGAAACTCACTCTGACTGAAACAAATGAATTTGTCCCGATCGGAGCGGGCACAGACAAGTAAGCTTTTGTACATTATGCTTTTATTTTCCCACCTAATTGTTTTCCCAATGATGCTCGGTCTCCCGCCCAAAAAGTCACTAAAATGCTCGGTTGATGCTCATACATAGGGTTTTTTAAAAAACGATTTCAATAATGTTAACGTTTTAACACAAATAACACGTCAGAGTGCCAACCAAACACGTATATGTGGTATAACAAGTTGACAGCAACGTATATATTAGTGATAATTCTCTAAATGAACTGTTCTGTTAATCCTTTGTCCCCTTTCAGTGATACTTAAGTGAAGAGGCCAAGTAGTACATTATCCCTTAAATTTACTCGCTGTTGTACTGCTACACTACTACTGCTTTTTCTTGTCGATTATTGAAGGAATTCTGGAGAACCGAAAAGACAAAAAAAAAAAATCATTAAAACGCAGCTGATGATGGCTGCAAGAAGATGATCTGCTCACATGCACTTGCCCAACTCGGTATTTGTCCGCTATGCCAGCTTCATCATTCCAACACAGTTATTTCCTGCGATGTCTTCTAGAAGAGCTTGATAACCTGCAAGCGGACGCTGAAGAGGTTGAATGACATTTTCTGTATCAAAAAGGAACAAAGCAAAGTGTGTTGGCGGCGGCAGTATCCGATTACATTTTTTTCACTTTGCCTGGCCCAAAGAGGCGACATGATTTGAAAATCATGACCAGTGGCTGAAGTGGACCATAAAAAATTTTGTCTTGGTGATGTTGATATCCTGGCTGTATACACTGTTTGACATTCAATTCATCCACTGCTGTTCCACAACAACATTTCCTTGAAAGAGGAAGTGGGACACAGCGACTGATGACATTAGGGTGATAGGCATTAGCTACCCCAACTTCCTCAGTTCTTGGTTCTTGATATGGACTAAGGCCAGGGGTCCATCCTCTTCCAGGTTTTAAGGTGCCCTGACAAAAGATTCCATTGCTTCCACTGTGGCTGCAAGCTTTATTTTCAGTAGAGCCTGCTACTCTGGATGATCACAAATGTCAATCACCTTCCTCTTGGTAACTTCTGGTAAATCGTCTCTGTCAAGAAAGTTAGATTTGTCACCAAACAAATCATAGACGTGTTTGATAACTTCAAACCTCAACCACCATCTGGTAGGAGATTGGGTCTTTGAACTTTGCCCTGTCTGTGTCTTGAATGTAATTCTGCTTCTTGGACTGTGAGCAAAAAGGCTAATCCAAGCCCTCAAAACCTGTTCCAAAATGGATGTTTCCATTTTCTCTCTTGCATGATCTAGGGTGTGACTGAAGCATCCTATATCAACTACATTATTTGACTAAAGTATTTTCACTGTTCGCAAACCCACATCATTTACTGAAGCTCGGTCTCCCATGGCTCCCAAAAGAAGAGCTGAGTTGATACCCAATTTTGTGGATAGGCTTGACAGTAGCTGCAGTCATTGATTTTATCCCAAGCTGCGATTTGACTAAGGGCATCAGACACAAATCTCAAAATGATGTTCACAGCTTCTGATTCGTGTGTTGTACCATCATTTCCTTCCTGCTATCTTCTTCTTCACTTTTTTCCCTTCTTTCTTTATTACATCAATCATGCTCGAGAGATTTGAGCTGTGTGACAGCTAATAGCCCTGTTCTTCAAAAATCTCTCTAAACTGATCAGTCTTGTGGATGACTACGCCAGCTTTTAAGGAAGTGAGAACTACTTTAAATCTATGAACACGTTGGCGCATACTCAGGGTTTTAACGTTTTGGAGGCCGGATTTTGGTTGTCGTATCTAAAAAGCAAATCTGCAAGATCCTGCTTTCTGTAGCTGCTAATTTCTGCTTTTCTCTGTTATGTTTCATTTATTTGCTGCTGAATAATCGTCTTCTTAGGTCCAATTTTCATTCTACAAGCAGTGCAGAAAATTCACTTCGGAATTCGTCTAAACGCATACGGACACTCGCGTTAGGGTTGCTAATTCCCTTTGAATGTACAAAACACTTTCCACTGTGCTGTAAATTACAAGCAACCTTTCGTTTCCTAGCCAAGTCTGAAGCAGTGGAATCTTGATTTTTCGAACCTCCAAGGGAAACGAGTATTGGTTCGAAAAATCGGAGAGTTCGGGAAATCGTTGGTAAAATTGCAGTGTTCGACTGACGAAGGGGGACGACTTATGGCTCGAGTTATTGAGAGATTCGAAAAGATGAGGGCTCGAGAAATCGGGATCCTAGACTCTCTGTGGCGGTGGCGTGTCACTGTCAGGACTGTTCGCTGAAGACTGATATCGCATTATTGCACGGACGCGATCGATGGTGTCACACTTAACTTGATTTGACCACATCTCCTCTCCTCAGTTTCCACTGCATGCATGAGAGTGGCATTTGAATTTCGAGTGAAGTCTTCATTTTCTCGTCAAAAATAATTTTTATTTCTGTTTATTGTGGAAAAAAAATTAACTTTTCAGGAAAATTCCAGTAAATGCAGGAATAATACTTAATGCTTTTGCATCGCTAATTAAAAATGCTAGGATAATGTACAAAAGCCTACAGTGAGGGAAGAAAGACTCTCATAGTTTCGCCCGATTTTCAAAATACTATTCGCGGCCAAGCTGTCTCGCAATGAAACAAAATTTGGCTTCTCTTCATATAGACCCTTTTCATAAATGGCTGCCAATTATAAATTCTTCTGTTATTATTAAAATTAGCCTGACTAACCTCGTTTTTGAGTTGATAATGCAAAAGAACTTTTACGCCCAAACGAGTTTAGTGAGGCTAATTTAAATGCACTCAAAAGAATTTTAAATTGGCAGCCATTTATGAAAAGGGTCTATACAGTAGTTTATTATTAAACTCGAAAATGACGTTAAACCCGTGCTCTAGCGTAAACATGTGACGTCATGTTGTCTTATGATGTCACGTTAGACAATCATGTTAGGTTCTGCTACATTGCGTGACGCCAACTGCACAGCAGTTACATGACTGGTCAGTTATACTTTAGGAAAGTAGTTATTTAAATTAATTTTTAAAATGGAAGAAAATAGATTTTTTAATGATTTTCAAGTATCGAAACAATTTACATATTTTTAATTACTATAGATCATTTTATATGAAAAACTCCATTGCACATTCAAGATATCATGTTCTCTGTAGGCTCTCATTTTTTTTTTTGCAAATACGCCGTATTTGAACTAAAATTTTGTAAACGTTACTCTTAAAGTAATTCAGTTAGATCTGCACATATCCAAACGTGTCTATTTAATTCCAGGTTGTCATTATATATATATCTAAAAACATGGGATCCCACAACTTTTAGTTTGACTTCAACAGGCCTTCATTAGGCTGCCTTTTGCCTCATTGTCAAAACGAGTCTGCGTGCGACACCATGCATAAGAAAATGTCGTTCCGCCGTTACGTTCTTTTTCGCGCAATTCAAACTCGTTTTCACATAAAAGGTTTTGCTGCACAATGACTCGTTTTGAAACAGAGGCACAAGACCACTCGAGATTAGAGATATTGTATCTCGTCAAAATCATTTCCTCAAGTCATAAATTTTAAGTTAATGGCGTTTAGGTATCAGTTCAGCGTTACAGAAAATGATGAAAACACAAGTTTCCTTTCTGGAGGTCTGTTGGGAAGGAAGAATCGACCTTTTTATCAGGTCAGTCTACAAGAAGAGGGAAGCCTTGTTAGCCAAAGCTTCGTCGATCCAGAAACATTCCATCCGAGGACCTTGATGACTTGAAGTACTGACTTGCGTAACGCGCGCTAGTAATACACTTTTAGTGTTTGTTTTTACAAATGCAGGTATGTTTGCACAGTATATTGGACACAAATATTGCATATGTAAAGAAATTAGGGGTATATTTAGTATATTTATGCTTGAAAAGTGGGATCTTGACGACCGCAATTAGAAGCTAGTTAAAGTTTCTGTGTTGAACTGTAACTGATTTATAGCGTCTTTTTCTTGATTGTCGCTTTTTGGTGTACAGGAGTCCGTGCGTGACTGTGGCGTGACACGTGTGATTATGGTCATGTGATCAGCCCGTCACCTGAACTTTGGCTGCTCGTGGTAAACACGGACAAATCTGAAGACACATTGTAAACCGAACTCAACGTAAAAGGTTTTGTAGTTTCAGCCCGATGCCCTCTGATTTTATTGTCATCGGAACTCAACAAATACAATTGATTGGAATACTGTGGTTTATGCTGCCTAGGTTGAGTATATACGAAAATGATTTTGAAACGAAACTTCCAGATCTGTTTTCGTTATGAAGTGAGAGATTAAACCGGCTTAAACCGGTTAAACTTGCCATGTTGAAGTCGGTATTTTTCGCCACGAAAGTTAGAAGGTACTTCAACCACCTCCCAAGGATCCACTCGGCTGTCATTTCCAAGATGACGGCCACGTTTGCGCTGCGTGTGGCCGCCATCTTGAACGCACACGCCCTAGCTTAAGGCAATGTTTTCAATAGACCAAGTTCGATATATGAATATTCAGCCTAAAACAAAAGGCTTGACATCACGAGGCTCCGGGGGATAACTAGAGAGTCTGTAGGGTTTATTCTCCGAAACCTCTGGCTGAACTCTATTGTTTCAGACTGAATTTTAATATATCGAAATTGGGCTTAGTCTAGGAGAGTCTTCTTGTGTTGAGACTTATTACTAGTAGATTCATGTTAATAAAGAACTCTTTTATATGACTTGTTTAATTAGTTGTATTTCTGCGTTTAATACATTTGTATTTGGATAGCCGAAATCAACAAAACAGAACAGCATTCTCATTGCGTTTTATGGGAAATAAGAAAGCATGCGATATTCTGTTGATTCCGGTCATCTTATTTACTCTCTTAACAAAGAAGGTCATTTCGCAATTTCAGAGTTTGCTTTTTGTCTGTGTTTTTGAGACGAGACATGATAATGAGTCTGATTTGGAACAGTTGAATAATAGAATAGATTGCTTTATGTATAAATGAAAAAAAAAACATCAGGCTTTTATTTTGCTCAAACTGAGCTCGAAGAGGTTCTTGTCCACCTCGTATCATTCTAGCCGTTCTGATCTTCCAGACTTGCCTACTTAAAATTCAAGGACAATCACGTGCATTTGTTTGAAACCCGCTTTTCTTGCATCGGCCTCGTTCTGAAACAAATATCTTAACTTTTTGTTGTCAAGGTTACGGAATTAAAGACGACAATTTGACGTACAATGCAGCAAACAGAACTATTCATCACAGGGTCAATAGATCTTAAAACTAACATTCATTGCAAATTACGTCTCAACACAATCAGAGGCCAGCGTCGTTATTGGAACAGTAACAATATGTTTATCTACGCCCTCATTTAGAGGGTTTTCAGAGCTCTGCCTCATATGAAGTCTTAAAGTGAACATGTTCATCAACGTTTATTTTAGAATTACAAAAATGAGCAATTTTTTCTCTTGCGTTCCGAATAAAGATTACAAATTGTCCTCTTTCAGAATGCCACGCGGTCAGTTAAGTCAGCAATATTCAAATTTATACCAGTATACAATTGATACAATTGTTTGCAACCTCTTAAATGAGAATAGTTTTACAACACAGGACGTATATACAATTTGTTACAGATGCCCTCTAAAGCGTTGTCCCAACCCGTGCAAAAATCAATCGTGTATTTTTTTTTTAAAGGCCGGGAAGCTGAGTCCATTAATAATTGTCTTCAAGAATTTCTAGATCTATGGGCGAAATTCTGTTCAAATATGACAAATTTTCACGTAGCCATGGATTCGACTTCTCCTTTGCAAAGTCAACATCAGGGAACGAATAGCCATGTCTACTTACAGAAGACATATTGACGAGTGCACTGCAGTCGCTCTTTGAGCGATACCGTGTCCGACATTTTGATTCATGCTTTTCGCTTAGCATCGACAGAAATGGCAAACTTTTTCTTCTAGATTTTGCGACATCCTCGAATTTCTTCGGGAAGTTCAGTTCACCAACAAAATCTGTTGAGTTCCAAGGTAATAAGAATCTCTCTCTCGTTGGAGACAACGACAAATCGCTGCCACTGGAATGCACATCTTCTTTCCTTCGCTGTGGACAACCATCTCATCTTGAATTTCAGTCTTACTGTTGTCCAAACCCTCATTTGTTGCCTCGGCAGAATATAAGCTTTCATGAATTCCACTCATTTCTCTACTTCTACCAGAACTTTCTTTTGCCGTTTCGAATTTTGTAACGTCGCTTTCATCCCGTGCTTTTGAAACTGTATCTTTTCGTCTCTGCGCTTTACTTGTTCCATTTCTTTCCAAATTTTTAGCCTCGCTGACATGGCTTTCCATCTCCGTGGCCGCTCGAGGTCTCTTGCCCAATGTCATCACTTCACTTTTCAGGCTTTTTCGTCCTCGAAGAACCGCTATATGAGAATCATTTTCAGTCGTATCGACCCTCGGGAAGCGGCAGGGAAACAGTATACCGAAGATTTGGCGATAGCCTTGACGAAATTCCTTGGTACGGAGCGCGTAGATCAAGGGATTCATGGCGGAGTTTAAAAACCCCAGCCAGTAGGCTGCAACGGAAAAGTGCTTGGACAATTCATGTCCTGCCAGAGTTGCGTAAATCGTGAGAACAGAAAACGGACTCCAGCAGGCCAAGAAAGCCGCCAAGATAATGAAAAGAGTCACAGTGATCCTTCTTTCGTTCAAGAAAGCCGATTTTTGGTCGTCGCCGAAGGAATGGCTTTTGACGTGTCTAGAGTGAATCTTCACAGTTCGGAAAATCTTTAAGTACGAGAAGTTCATTATTCCAAGCGGAATCACAAAGCCGCAAATTATGATAAACAGACAGTTTGTTAACTCACTGACTTCGTTATCGCGAGGGACTTTGACAGAGCACTGCGTACGGCCCGGAATGTGCTCGTACTCATTCCAACCGAGAATCGGTGTCAAAGCCGTCAATAGCGCCTGCACCCAAACCCAAGCGACTGCCATGATCGTCCTCTTTCTTGTGAATATTCTCCGTTTTGTGGGCTGTACTACCCCGATGTACTTGTGGATGCTAATTGCAGTCAATGTCAAAATGGACGTCAGCAGAAAGAACACGTTTAGAAAGCCGTTTAACTGGCACGTCGCGTTGCCAAAGATCCACTCTCCAGTCACAGCTGTTATCATAGAGAACGGCATGCACAAGAGCGCCACGAAAATATCCGTTAGGCTTAAATTGACGATGAATATATGAGTCTCTGTGCGACGAAGCTCGCGTCGGCGATACACCACCGCGATAACTAGAAAATTTCCAACGACTGCGGCCAACATGATAAGACACAAGACTGTTGCTTCCAGAATTCCAATCCATGCCGGATCTATTTCATTACCTGAATGAGATTCATTGACCGCAGAATCACTGGTGTTGTTGTTGTCCATGTTGAATTCTCCTTTGTCGACGTAGTCCTGGAAATCGTGAAGATTTTGCACTTAATTTGCGTCACTTGTCAACGTTAAATTAATTTTCGAGGCTGACATTTACCTGAACAGTCTCTGTAGACGCAATTGGTCCCACACTTAGTCCCTTTTGTTCGCGTGACAACCGAGCAGTTCGAACACGCTAGACAAGCAGGGTTTTGTTTGAGCTGTCCGCTTAATGTAATAACTTTTGTGTGGGATGAGCGTTCCATGGGTTGTCAGTCAAATCTGTGTAAATACTCGATGAAAAGAGACCGGGGGCTTTCTATGCAAATGATTAAGTTAAAAACTAAACAATGCTGGTGTAGAAATGAAATCGTTCGAAAGAAATGTAATCCTTGGATTGATTGTTTAACGATCTGTTCGAGCAGACCTAGGACCACTAAAAGTAGCTGATGTCGTCCCAAACCATCTTGGATACCACGCAAAGAGGGAAACAATTTGTTGCGGAGGTGCTAATTAGTGTCCGCTCAAATCAATTGTAAGCGATTCATCTTTTCGAATCTATCTCAGCCATTTTCGAAAATAACATTTTTGTTTTCGTCAGTCTTGCTGTTTGCGGGCCAAATAAATTAAAAAAACAATCCCATGCACCAAACCCGATGGTTACTACCTCCCCTAAATACCTTTTCAAACGATAAGTCCCTTATCGACTTAACTAGTTAAGATTTTCATTTCAGTTATTCTATGGCCCACAAGCACACCTGCTTGGCAATTACCTTATAAAACTCCCGCGTTTCTCATTTCCTGGGGCCTTATTGCCTTGTACAGCCGGCAATACAACAAGATATTTTGCCCCACCCACTTGACGGGTCTTGCTAATCATAATTCCCGAAATGTATTACAGAAGACAAACAAACATCGAAAAAAGAAATGTTTCAACGTTACTATTATATATCGATGAGAACATGCCTTGTTTAAAATGAAAAAAGGAAGGCTAACATTCCTAAAATTAAAGGCTTAAACATCTAAAAGTGACAGCCTAATAAACCAAGAAAGTTAGACTCTAAGACAAAAATTTGAGACCAAAATGTTCCAAGATCAAACAGAGACGAACTGGCCATGCTGTAATTATTTTAGATTCTTGAAAAGCAAAGAGAAAGCAAAAAAAAAATAATTGATATTGTATCACAATGCCAATTAAATCAAGTTAAAAAAAACCGTTCTGGAATAACACTCGGAATGTCTCGGTAAGAAATAAATGTTTTCATGCAATTTCAAGTTTGTACAGATAATTTGATTTCCGTAAACCATGTTTGTCTTTCGTATATCGTGAAGATATTGCATATTGTATGACTGCGATCCAGCGGGAAATACTGTTGCCACACTCGATTATTTAGATGTAATATGTATCTTGACGTATTCGCGTGAGAAACCGGCTCATATTTTTTCGTCTCATGTTAAAAATTTAAAAATATAAGAGCGTCAGAAATAAAGAAGTATTAGCCAGATCACAAGATTTATTATTCTGGGTTAAAAAGAGCAAAATCTTTATATTCTGTATGCATTTCAGATAAAAAACCAGAAATGTATCAATTCCTTGAAAATAATCTTTACTGAAATTGAAGCAGTTGTTAATAGGGTGGAAAAACAACCGTAATAATAATTAACTGTGAACTAGGATTGGCTTCGGAGGATACAGACGGAAATCAACTGAGAGAATAAGCTCGGTTCAATTGATAGTTGGCTTTTAACATGAGACGCACCTCGTTATATTTTACACTGAATAATATAGACTTCTTGGTCTTATCGCCGAATATTGAAGTCTTAACAAATTTTATATGAATAAATCTGATGAGTAGAGAATCAGTGTCTTTATAATCAATAGGCCCTTTGCAGGATTCGGTCACATGGTACGAAATAAATTACGCTGGGACACAAATAACGCAGTGGGACTTTCAAAACAAAGGAAAGTAGGGCTGGACTGGTAAGAGTTCTTTTGTTTGGAAGTCCCATTGCGTTATTTGCGTCCCAGCGTAATTTATTTCGTACAATGTGACCTAATCCTGCAAAGGGCCTATTAAATCTCCTCCAATTTGGACAATTTTTAATTGCTTATCCCTCAAATACAAATCCAGCACTTTTTAATTTTGGGGGAGGGTGCACGTGAGATAAATGAAGGATAAGTTGAAATGGAGATGTGATCATCGCAGTTGTACTTGCAATTTAAGCAATTGCAAATTTTAGCCTAAAAAAAAATTTCAGGGCTTCAACGGGATTCGAACCCATGGCCTCCACGTTAGAGCTGCAGTTGGCTCTACCAACTGAACTATGAAGACCCATATGTTGGGAGCTGACCAGTTTATCGAGTTCATCTTTATTCTTTACCCGTGACAGGAATGAGACGTGAATTAAAGTTGATTTGAACTGCGGAAACACAGATGAAATGCGGGAGATGTGTTCATCGCAGTTGTCAGCTTTCAATTTAAGCAATTGCAAATTTTAGCTCGAAAAAATATTTTCATGGCTTCGACGGGATTCGAACCCATAGCCTCCGCCGCGGCGTTAGCGCTGCAGTGCTCTACGCCAACTGGGCTATGAAGCCCTGTCACGGGTAAGAGTAACTCGATAAATTGGTCTGCTCTCAACATATGGGTCTTCATAGCTCAGTTGGTAGAGCGCTGCAGGCGGCTAAACGCAGAGGTCATGGGTTCGAATCCCGTTGAAGCCCTAAAATTTTTTGGGGGCAAAATTAAATTTGCAATTGCTTAAATTGCAAGTACACCTAAGATGTTCACATCTCCATTTCATCTGTATTCCTGCAGTTTCAAATCAACTTCATTTCAATAAGGATAAGTCTAGCTACATATGAGCTTCTTATTTGTCTGAGTTTTTTGGTAAAGAGGGTATGTTTCTAAAGAAATTGTTGTGCTGCGTCGGTGGGAGTATTACAAGATAATTTGGTTTTAGCAACTGGGTTGATAATGTGAATTGGCCACCGTAAAGAGATCCAGAAGCTGACGTTTCGAGCGTTAGCCTTTCGTCGGAGCGAATCGAGGAATTGTATCAATGTATGTGGTTTATATACAGAAATATGGAGCTACGCTATTGGTTGGTGCCTGGCAACGTGAAAAACAACAGAATAAATTAGTTGAATGAAAAGCGTTCGTTGATACCGTGAGGATTAAGAGTGCCGATTTGAATAATAAATTTTTGCTCTAGAGTTTTGCGGCTTTCTGTGCTTCCTTGATGCAGGGAGAGGCCGCAGACTGCCATATGTCGCTTGGAGTTCGAATGATTCGGTGGATTAAAGTGTCTAGCAACCGGTTTAGATGCGTTTTTGTCGTCTTTCTCAACGTCGCAAAGATGTTCCCGGAATCGGTCGCCTAGTCGTCTACCTGTTTCGCCGATATATAACTGACTTTTTGCAAAGAGTGCAAGTTATACAGTAAATGACATTGACTGAGGTGCAGGTAAAATGATCACTGATTTTAATATATCGCTTGGGTCCCGACAATTTCTTAACGTTAAGCAAATGAAAGGACATGTTTTGCAACGTGCGCGTGCGCATTTAAAAGTACCGGGTTGTTCACTCGTTTGGAAAGCACTTCTGACTAAAAAGCTACCTATGTTTTGTCGCGTTTGAATGAAATTAATGGCGGTTGCGAAAAGTTCCTACCAGTGTCGGGAGCATGTCCAAGGATCATGTCCACACTCCCTGTTCCATCTCAAAGTTACCCCCCAGCATTAAGTTCACCGTTACCTCGTGGGTGGAGAGAGCTCGGGCACAATAAGAGTAAAATATCTTGTCCAACGCAGTGTCCCAGGCCAGGACTCGACGCTGTGAGACCAGAAAAAAAGCAGGAAAAAGAAATCATGAACTAGGCTAGCCTGCGTTGCAGACGAAACTAAGCCCCGGTATTGTCCGTCTGCGAATCAGCGACCGTTAGCTTGTTCCGCCCCCTTTCGGGTGCTTCTCGCCCCCACTGAGGATTTCACGCGGCCATTTTTTGTTTCGCGGTTTTCTTTAGCGTCACGCTCGACGGACTAAGAGAAAGAGGGAAGCGCCGGAAGATCTTTCTTTTTTTTTCAAATTTTCCGTACAAGATTTTTGTAATCGTTTTTGTTGATATCATTGGCTTGGAAAATTTCCCATTGTCTTTCAGCAAATCATAATCCAGATTTACGATGTGTAATTTTCACTGGTGTTACACTTGAACTGCACTGCTCTCAGTTAATCAGAGTCGAGAAATTTTCTCATGTATATTATTATGTCCAGTAATCGCTTATGAGATGCAAACTATTTAAGAGTGTGTCCATGAGAAAACCAGGCAGGAAATGATACAGCTCAAATCAAAAGGCCGTTTAAAATCTAGGGAGAGTGATTACTTTAAAATTCAGATTGCACAAAACACTCCGCCATTATGATCTTAGACGTTGGAAAGTCAGCGGTTACCTCCTTTTAATCTGGTAACTACCTCATGTATTGTGACACGAATTGTACCGCTTAATATCGACAAAGATGGCGGAATGTTCCGTGGTGGTTTTGTAAGAAATATGTATCCTATAACACTTACAACAGTGATAGCTCTTCCTGGATTTTAAACGGCCTTGTGAGTAGCTGTTTCGACAAATTTTGATATCTCTGATGACGAAAGTGGGATGACAAAGGACATTCCCTTTAAACCTCGGGTCGAAGCAACGGAACAGATGACACAAAACTGGACATTTCGCGGTCCAAGAATCAGCGAGAGGGCAAAAATTGCATCTAAGTGACATGTATGTAGTAGTTATTTCATGTTTCCATTCTACTTTACGACAGAAAACCTATGTTGAGGGAACTTATACGTTGAATCTTCGTTTGCCGCGTTTTATCGATAACCGTGAGAAGTAGCTCTGAAAATATTTGACAGAAATGTGTCAAGTGCTTCTTTTCAGCGAATTTATACTGGATATTAATAGGAAAATACTTAGGTAGATATTTCTTGTTGATTTCGAGTTAGGGTAACGCAGAAAAATAACTTCCGTGTTTTAGTCAATGTTCAATAAATGGCCAAATATCGTGAAGTCCTCTGTAAGCAGTATGCCAGCACAGAAAAAAAAATGTCGAGGTCCCCACATTTTAGGCTTTTTTGAAAACTTTACTGATTGCTTTCACTATCCATGTTAGAATAATGAGAATTTGCTGTTTCCCAGTGCAGATATTTGCCATTAATTAAAGGCTATTCACAACACTACAAAATATGCACCTTACTTAAGATGGAGTCGCGGAGAGAAATCAAAATGTCTGGTTTAAATGAATATCTGTGCTTTGAGACTAATAATAGTAGAACATGATCCAGTGGATTTCATTTTCACATGGCTTTTCCTGTTGTAGAAATACTAAATCAAAGACAGCTAATTAAATATGCATAAATTAGTGACAAAGAGCCATTTTTTGAGGAGGTACCCCTAACTTGAAGAGAATAAACTATTTTAACCTAAGTTCTTGCCATAATCATTTACTCACCAAACCCAACATTTATGCCAAGTTTGAGCAAAATCGGTGATTTGAGCTGTATCACCTCCTGCCTGGTTCAGCCTGGTTTTCTCATGGACACACTCTTAAAGGGGCTCAGTCACGTTTGAAAAGCTTAGCTAAACTTTTCAAATTCGTTGTTTGCAATCCGTGTCAATCTTCTCCATCCTTAACCATCCTTGTTCCTTTATGGTTTATTATTATCTCTTTGATGTTTTTATATCTTTATAAAGTGTTATTTTTAGGTTTCCTTCAATTTAACGGTTATTTTTTCGATGTTCAAAATAACTGAAGATGCCGTGACTGAGCCCCTTTAAAATGCATGACATAGTATCATTTTCACACAGCTATCAATTTATAAAACGACGATAAGTCAAACACTCACTACTCGACAAGGCTGATACAACGTGGCATATTTAAAACAATATTTTGGCTGGCCAGACCAGCCTTCTTCCCGTTTAGATGTTACTAAATTATAAAAAAAATGGAAGTTACAATATTATATATATAGTGGTCGGGATGTCGTAACACACATTTAGAAACTAGAATTAAAGAGAGTTACCTTTGGGACCTTGGGAGCCTTAGCCACATGTACACATCGCATACCTCATATTTGCGTGACAAATCTCTCCGCAAAAAGTTACGTGACGGGATAATTTGCATATCTCAGCAAGCGTTGGCAGACAAGCGCCGATCAGGAAAATATGTACAGTTAATGTGCAGTGCCCCATTATCTGTCCAAAGTTTCATCTGTTAAGAACAAGCCGTTCGGACATTATCTGGGACTTTTCGTTGAAAACCATAAAACGAAAATCCCAGATTAATGTCAACGACTGTTCTTAACGATGAACTTTTGGACAGATAATGGGGCACTGCACATTAACTGTACATATTTTCCTGATCGGCGCTTGTCTGCCAACGCTTGCTGAGATATGCAAATTATCCCGTCACGTAACTTTTTGCGGAGAGATTTGTCACGCAAATATGAGGTATGCGATGTGTACATGTGGCTAAGGCTCCCAAGGTCCCAAAGGTAACTCTCTTTAATTCTAGTTTCTAAATGTGTGTTACGACATCCCGACCACTATATATATAATATTGTAACTTCCATTTTTTTTATAATTTAGTAACATCTAAACGGGAAGAAGGCTGGTCTGGCCAGCCAAAATATTGTTTTAAATATGCCACGTTGTATCAGCCTTGTCGAGTAGTGAGTGTTTGACTTATCGTCGTTTTATAAATTGATAGCTGTGTGAAAATGATACTATGTCATGCATTTTAAAGGGGCTCAGTCACGGCATCTTCAGTTATTTTGAACATCGAAAAAATAACCGTTAAATTGAAGGAAACCTAAAAATAACACTTTATAAAGATATAAAAACATCAAAGAGATAATAATAAACCATAAAGGAACAAGGATGGTTAAGGATGGAGAAGATTGACACGGATTGCAAACAACGAATTTGAAAAGTTTAGCTAAGCTTTTCAAACGTGACTGAGCCCCTTTAAGAGTGTGTCCATGAGAAAACCAGGCTGAACCAGGCAGGAGGTGATACAGCTCAAATCACCGATTTTGCTCAAACTTGGCATAAATGTTGGGTTTGGTGAGTAAATGATTATGGCAAGAACTTAGGTTAAAATAGTTTATTCTCTTCAAGTTAGGGGTACCTCCTCAAAAAATGGCTCTTTGTCACAAGTTTATGCATATTTAATTAGCTGTCTTTGATTTAGTATTTCTACAACAGGAAAAGCCATGTGAAAATGAAATCCACTGGATCATGTTCTACTATTATTAGTCTCAAAGCACAGATATTCATTTAAACCAGACATTTTGATTTCTCTCCGCGACTCCATCTTAAGTAAGGTGCATATTTTGTAGTGTTGTGAATAGCCTTTAATTAATGGCAAATATCTGCACTGGGAAACAGCAAATTCTCATTATTCTAACATGGATAGTGAAAGCAATCAGTAAAGTTTTCAAAAAAGCCTAAAATGTGGGGACCTCGACATTTTTTTTTCTGTGCTGGCATACTGCTTACAGAGGACTTCACGATATTTGGCCATTTATTGAACATTGACTAAAACACGGAAGTTATTTTTCTGCGTTACCCTAACTCGAAATCAACAAGAAATATCTACCTAAGTATTTTTCCTATTAATATCCAGTATAAATTCGCTGAAAAGAAGCACTTGACACATTTCTGTCAAATATTTTCAGAGCTACTTCTCACGGTTATCGATAAAACGCGGCAAACGAAGATTCAACGTATAAGTTCCCTCAACATAGGTTTTCTGTCGTAAAGTAGAATGGAAACATGAAATAACTACTACATACATGTCACTTAGATGCAATTTTTGCCCTCTCGCTGATTCTTGGACCGCGAAATGTCCAGTTTTGTGTCATCTGTTCCGTTGCTTCGACCCGAGGTTTAAAGGGAATGTCCTTTGTCATCCCACTTTCGTCATCAGAGATATCAAAATTTGTCGAAACAGCTACTCACAAGGCCGTTTAAAATCCAGGAAGAGCTATCACTGTTGTAAGTGTTATAGGATACATATTTCTTACAAAACCACCACGGAACATTCCGCCATCTTTGTCGATATTAAGCGGTACAATTCGTGTCACAATACATGAGGTAGTTACCAGATTAAAAGGAGGTAACCGCTGACTTTCCAACGTCTAAGATCATAATGGCGGAGTGTTTTGTGCAATCTGAATTTTAAAGTAATCACTCTCCCTAGATTTTAAACGGCCTTTTGATTTGAGCTGTATCATTTCCTGCCTGGTTTTCTCATGGACACACTCTTAAATAGTTTGCATCTCATAAGCGATTACTGGACATAATAATATACATGAGAAAATTTCTCGACTCTGATTAACTGAGAGCAGTGCAGTTCAAGTGTAACACCAGTGAAAATTACACATCGTAAATCTGGATTATGATTTGCTGAAAGACAATGGGAAATTTTCCAAGCCAATGATATCAACAAAAACGATTACAAAAATCTTGTACGGAAAATTTGAAAAAAAAAGAAAGATCTTCCGGCGCTTCCCTCTTTCTCTTAGTCCGTCGAGCGTGACGCTAAAGAAAACCGCGAAACAAAAAATGGCCGCGTGAAATCCTCAGTGGGGGCGAGAAGCACCCGAAAGGGGGCGGAACAAGCTAACGGTCGCTGATTCGCAGACGGACAATACCGGGGCTTAGTTTCGTCTGCAACGCAGGCTAGCCTAGTTCATGATTTCTTTTTCCTGCTTTTTTTCTGGTCTCACAGCGTCGAGTCCTGGCCTGGGACACTGCGTTGGACAAGATATTTTACTCTTATTGTGCCCGAGCTCTCTCCACCCACGAGGTAACGGTGAACTTAATGCTGGGGGGTAACTTTGAGATGGAACAGGGAGTGTGGACATGATCCTTGGACATGCTCCCGACACTGGTAGGAACTTTTCGCAACCGCCATTAATTTCATTCAAACGCGACAAAACATAGGTAGCTTTTTAGTCAGAAGTGCTTTCCAAACGAGTGAACAACCCGGTACTTTTAAATGCGCACGCGCACGTTGCAAAACATGTCCTTTCATTTGCTTAACGTTAAGAAATTGTCGGGACCCAAGCGATATATTAAAATCAGTGATCATTTTACCTGCACCTCAGTCAATGTCATTTACTGTATAACTTGCACTCTTTGCAAAAAGTCAGTTATATATCGGCGAAACAGGTAGACGACTAGGCGACCGATTCCGGGAACATCTTTGCGACGTTGAGAAAGACGACAAAAACGCATCTAAACCGGTTGCTAGACACTTTAATCCACCGAATCATTCGAACTCCAAGCGACATATGGCAGTCTGCGGCCTCTCCCTGCATCAAGGAAGCACAGAAAGCCGCAAAACTCTAGAGCAAAAATTTATTATTCAAATCGGCACTCTTAATCCTCACGGTATCAACGAACGCTTTTCATTCAACTAATTTATTCTGTTGTTTTTCACGTTGCCAGGCACCAACCAATAGCGTAGCTCCATATTTCTGTATATAAACCACATACATTGATACAATTCCTCGATTCGCTCCGACGAAAGGCTAACGCTCGAAACGTCAGCTTCTGGATCTCTTTACGGTGGCCAATTCACATTATCAACCCAGTTGCTAAAACCAAATTATCTTGTAATACTCCCACCGACGCAGCACAACAATTTCTTTAGAAACATACCCTCTTTACCAAAAAACTCAGACAAATAAGAAGCTCATATGTAGCTAGACTTATCCTTATTGAAATGAAGTTGATTTGAAACTGCAGGAATACAGATGAAATGGAGATGTGAACATCTTAGGTGTACTTGCAATTTAAGCAATTGCAAATTTAATTTTGCCCCCAAAAAATTTTAGGGCTTCAACGGGATTCGAACCCATGACCTCTGCGTTTAGCCGCCTGCAGCGCTCTACCAACTGAGCTATGAAGACCCATATGTTGAGAGCAGACCAATTTATCGAGTTACTCTTACCCGTGACAGGGCTTCATAGCCCAGTTGGCGTAGAGCACTGCAGCGCTAACGCCGCGGCGGAGGCTATGGGTTCGAATCCCGTCGAAGCCATGAAAATATTTTTTCGAGCTAAAATTTGCAATTGCTTAAATTGAAAGCTGACAACTGCGATGAACACATCTCCCGCATTTCATCTGTGTTTCCGCAGTTCAAATCAACTTTAATTCACGTCTCATTCCTGTCACGGGTAAAGAATAAAGATGAACTCGATAAACTGGTCAGCTCCCAACATATGGGTCTTCATAGTTCAGTTGGTAGAGCCAACTGCAGCTCTAACGTGGAGGCCATGGGTTCGAATCCCGTTGAAGCCCTGAAATTTTTTTTTTAGGCTAAAATTTGCAATTGCTTAAATTGCAAGTACAACTGCGATGATCACATCTCCATTTCAACTTATCCTTCATTTATCTCACGTGCACCCTCCCCCAAAATTAAAAAGTGCTGGATTTGTATTTGAGGGATAAGCAATTAAAAATTGTCCAAATTGGAGGAGATTTAATAGGCCCTTTGCAGGATTAGGTCACATTGTACGAAATAAATTACGCTGGGACGCAAATAACGCAATGGGACTTCCAAACAAAAGAACTCTTACCAGTCCAGCCCTACTTTCCTTTGTTTTGAAAGTCCCACTGCGTTATTTGTGTCCCAGCGTAATTTATTTCGTACCATGTGACCGAATCCTGCAAAGGGCCTATTGATTATAAAGACACTGATTCTCTACTCATCAGATTTATTCATATAAATTTGTTAAGACTTCAATATTCGGCGATAAGACCAAGAAGTCTATATTATTCAGTGTAAAATATAACGAGGTGCGTCTCATGTT
This sequence comes from Platygyra sinensis, assembly GCA_019787425.1. NCBI lineage: Eukaryota > Metazoa > Cnidaria > Anthozoa > Scleractinia > Merulinidae > Platygyra > Platygyra sinensis. The sequence goes on from JAHPZR010036778.1 coordinate 20,485, forward strand.
AAAAGCCAACTATCAATTGAACCGAGCTTATTCTCTCAGTTGATTTCCGTCTGTATCCTCCGAAGCCAATCCTAGTTCACAGTTAATTATTATTACGGTTGTTTTTCCACCCTATTAACAACTGCTTCAATTTCAGTAAAGATTATTTTCAAGGAATTGATACATTTCTGGTTTTTTATCTGAAATGCATACAGAATATAAAGATTTTGCTCTTTTTAACCCAGAATAATAAATCTTGTGATCTGGCTAATACTTCTTTATTTCTGACGCTCTTATATTTTTAAATTTTTAACATGAGACGAAAAAATATGAGCCGGTTTCTCACGCGAATACGTCAAGATACATATTACATCTAAATAATCGAGTGTGCAACAGTATTTCCCGCTGGATCGCAGTCATACAATATGCAATATCTTCACGATATACGAAAGACAAACATGGTTTACGGAAATCAAATTATCTGTACAAACTTGAAATTGCATGAAAACATTTATTTCTTACCGAGACATTCCGAGTGTTATTCCAGAACGGTTTTTTTAACTTGATTTAATTGGCATTGTGATACAATATCAATTATTTTTTTTTTGCTTTCTCTTTGCTTTTCAAGAATCTAAAATAATTACAGCATGGCCAGTTCGTCTCTGTTTGATCTTGGAACATTTTGGTCTCAAATTTTTGTCTTAGAGTCTAACTTTCTTGGTTTATTAGGCTGTCACTTTTAGATGTTTAAGCCTTTAATTTTAGGAATGTTAGCCTTCCTTTTTTCATTTTAAACAAGGCATGTTCTCATCGATATATAATAGTAACGTTGAAACATTTCTTTTTTCGATGTTTGTTTGTCTTCTGTAATACATTTCGGGAATTATGATTAGCAAGACCCGTCAAGTGGGTGGGGCAAAATATCTTGTTGTATTGCCGGCTGTACAAGGCAATAAGGCCCCAGGAAATGAGAAACGCGGGAGTTTTATAAGGTAATTGCCAAGCAGGTGTGCTTGTGGGCCATAGAATAACTGAAATGAAAATCTTAACTAGTTAAGTCGATAAGGGACTTATCGTTTGAAAAGGTATTTAGGGGAGGTAGTAACCATCGGGTTTGGTGCATGGGATTGTTTTTTTAATTTATTTGGCCCGCAAACAGCAAGACTGACGAAAACAAAAATGTTATTTTCGAAAATGGCTGAGATAGATTCGAAAAGATGAATCGCTTACAATTGATTTGAGCGGACACTAATTAGCACCTCCGCAACAAATTGTTTCCCTCTTTGCGTGGTATCCAAGATGGTTTGGGACGACATCAGCTACTTTTAGTGGTCCTAGGTCTGCTCGAACAGATCGTTAAACAATCAATCCAAGGATTACATTTCTTTCGAACGATTTCATTTCTACACCAGCATTGTTTAGTTTTTAACTTAATCATTTGCATAGAAAGCCCCCGGTCTCTTTTCATCGAGTATTTACACAGATTTGACTGACAACCCATGGAACGCTCATCCCACACAAAAGTTATTACATTAAGCGGACAGCTCAAACAAAACCCTGCTTGTCTAGCGTGTTCGAACTGCTCGGTTGTCACGCGAACAAAAGGGACTAAGTGTGGGACCAATTGCGTCTACAGAGACTGTTCAGGTAAATGTCAGCCTCGAAAATTAATTTAACGTTGACAAGTGACGCAAATTAAGTGCAAAATCTTCACGATTTCCAGGACTACGTCGACAAAGGAGAATTCAACATGGACAACAACAACACCAGTGATTCTGCGGTCAATGAATCTCATTCAGGTAATGAAATAGATCCGGCATGGATTGGAATTCTGGAAGCAACAGTCTTGTGTCTTATCATGTTGGCCGCAGTCGTTGGAAATTTTCTAGTTATCGCGGTGGTGTATCGCCGACGCGAGCTTCGTCGCACAGAGACTCATATATTCATCGTCAATTTAAGCCTAACGGATATTTTCGTGGCGCTCTTGTGCATGCCGTTCTCTATGATAACAGCTGTGACTGGAGAGTGGATCTTTGGCAACGCGACGTGCCAGTTAAACGGCTTTCTAAACGTGTTCTTTCTGCTGACGTCCATTTTGACATTGACTGCAATTAGCATCCACAAGTACATCGGGGTAGTACAGCCCACAAAACGGAGAATATTCACAAGAAAGAGGACGATCATGGCAGTCGCTTGGGTTTGGGTGCAGGCGCTATTGACGGCTTTGACACCGATTCTCGGTTGGAATGAGTACGAGCACATTCCGGGCCGTACGCAGTGCTCTGTCAAAGTCCCTCGCGATAACGAAGTCAGTGAGTTAACAAACTGTCTGTTTATCATAATTTGCGGCTTTGTGATTCCGCTTGGAATAATGAACTTCTCGTACTTAAAGATTTTCCGAACTGTGAAGATTCACTCTAGACACGTCAAAAGCCATTCCTTCGGCGACGACCAAAAATCGGCTTTCTTGAACGAAAGAAGGATCACTGTGACTCTTTTCATTATCTTGGCGGCTTTCTTGGCCTGCTGGAGTCCGTTTTCTGTTCTCACGATTTACGCAACTCTGGCAGGACATGAATTGTCCAAGCACTTTTCCGTTGCAGCCTACTGGCTGGGGTTTTTAAACTCCGCCATGAATCCCTTGATCTACGCGCTCCGTACCAAGGAATTTCGTCAAGGCTATCGCCAAATCTTCGGTATACTGTTTCCCTGCCGCTTCCCGAGGGTCGATACGACTGAAAATGATTCTCATATAGCGGTTCTTCGAGGACGAAAAAGCCTGAAAAGTGAAGTGATGACATTGGGCAAGAGACCTCGAGCGGCCACGGAGATGGAAAGCCATGTCAGCGAGGCTAAAAATTTGGAAAGAAATGGAACAAGTAAGCGCAGAGACGAAAAGATACAGTTTCAGAAGCACGGGATGAAAGCGACGTTACAAAATTCGAAACGGCAAAAGAAAGTTCTGGTAGAAGTAGAGAAATGAGTGGAATTCATGAAAGCTTATATTCTGCCGAGGCAACAAATGAGGGTTTGGACAACAGTAAGACTGAAATTCAAGATGAGATGGTTGTCCACAGCGAAGGAAAGAAGATGTGCATTCCAGTGGCAGCGATTTGTCGTTGTCTCCAACGAGAGAGAGATTCTTATTACCTTGGAACTCAACAGATTTTGTTGGTGAACTGAACTTCCCGAAGAAATTCGAGGATGTCGCAAAATCTAGAAGAAAAGTTTGCCATTTCTGTCGATGCTAAGCGAAAAGCATGAATCAAAATGTCGGACACGGTATCGCTCAAAGAGCGACTGCAGTGCACTCGTCAATATGTCTTCTGTAAGTAGACATGGCTATTCGTTCCCTGATGTTGACTTTGCAAAGGAGAAGTCGAATCCATGGCTACGTGAAAATTTGTCATATTTGAACAGAATTTCGCCCATAGATCTAGAAATTCTTGAAGACAATTATTAATGGACTCAGCTTCCCGGCCTTTAAAAAAAAAATACACGATTGATTTTTGCACGGGTTGGGACAACGCTTTAGAGGGCATCTGTAACAAATTGTATATACGTCCTGTGTTGTAAAACTATTCTCATTTAAGAGGTTGCAAACAATTGTATCAATTGTATACTGGTATAAATTTGAATATTGCTGACTTAACTGACCGCGTGGCATTCTGAAAGAGGACAATTTGTAATCTTTATTCGGAACGCAAGAGAAAAAATTGCTCATTTTGTAATTCTAAAATAAACGTTGATGAACATGTTCACTTTAAGACTTCATATGAGGCAGAGCTCTGAAAACCCTCTAAATGAGGGCGTAGATAAACATATTGTTACTGTTCCAATAACGATGCTGGCCTCTGATTGTGTTGAGACGTAATTTGCAATGAATGTTAGTTTTAAGATCTATTGACCCTGTGATGAATAGTTCTGTTTGCTGCATTGTACGTCAATTGTCGTCTTTAATTCCGTAACCTTGACAACAAAAAGTTAAGATATTTGTTTCAGAACGAGGCCGATGCAAGAAAAGCGGGTTTCAAACAAATGCACGTGATTGTCTTGAATTTTAAGTAGGCAAGTCTGGAAGATCAGAACGGCTAGAATGATACGAGGTGGACAAGAACCTCTTCGAGCTCAGTTTGAGCAAAATAAAAGCCTGATGTTTTTTTTTTCATTTATACATAAAGCAATCTATTCTATTATTCAACTGTTCCAAATCAGACTCATTATCATGTCTCGTCTCAAAAACACAGACAAAAAGCAAACTCTGAAATTGCGAAATGACCTTCTTTGTTAAGAGAGTAAATAAGATGACCGGAATCAACAGAATATCGCATGCTTTCTTATTTCCCATAAAACGCAATGAGAATGCTGTTCTGTTTTGTTGATTTCGGCTATCCAAATACAAATGTATTAAACGCAGAAATACAACTAATTAAACAAGTCATATAAAAGAGTTCTTTATTAACATGAATCTACTAGTAATAAGTCTCAACACAAGAAGACTCTCCTAGACTAAGCCCAATTTCGATATATTAAAATTCAGTCTGAAACAATAGAGTTCAGCCAGAGGTTTCGGAGAATAAACCCTACAGACTCTCTAGTTATCCCCCGGAGCCTCGTGATGTCAAGCCTTTTGTTTTAGGCTGAATATTCATATATCGAACTTGGTCTATTGAAAACATTGCCTTAAGCTAGGGCGTGTGCGTTCAAGATGGCGGCCACACGCAGCGCAAACGTGGCCGTCATCTTGGAAATGACAGCCGAGTGGATCCTTGGGAGGTGGTTGAAGTACCTTCTAACTTTCGTGGCGAAAAATACCGACTTCAACATGGCAAGTTTAACCGGTTTAAGCCGGTTTAATCTCTCACTTCATAACGAAAACAGATCTGGAAGTTTCGTTTCAAAATCATTTTCGTATATACTCAACCTAGGCAGCATAAACCACAGTATTCCAATCAATTGTATTTGTTGAGTTCCGATGACAATAAAATCAGAGGGCATCGGGCTGAAACTACAAAACCTTTTACGTTGAGTTCGGTTTACAATGTGTCTTCAGATTTGTCCGTGTTTACCACGAGCAGCCAAAGTTCAGGTGACGGGCTGATCACATGACCATAATCACACGTGTCACGCCACAGTCACGCACGGACTCCTGTACACCAAAAAGCGACAATCAAGAAAAAGACGCTATAAATCAGTTACAGTTCAACACAGAAACTTTAACTAGCTTCTAATTGCGGTCGTCAAGATCCCACTTTTCAAGCATAAATATACTAAATATACCCCTAATTTCTTTACATATGCAATATTTGTGTCCAATATACTGTGCAAACATACCTGCATTTGTAAAAACAAACACTAAAAGTGTATTACTAGCGCGCGTTACGCAAGTCAGTACTTCAAGTCATCAAGGTCCTCGGATGGAATGTTTCTGGATCGACGAAGCTTTGGCTAACAAGGCTTCCCTCTTCTTGTAGACTGACCTGATAAAAAGGTCGATTCTTCCTTCCCAACAGACCTCCAGAAAGGAAACTTGTGTTTTCATCATTTTCTGTAACGCTGAACTGATACCTAAACGCCATTAACTTAAAATTTATGACTTGAGGAAATGATTTTGACGAGATACAATATCTCTAATCTCGAGTGGTCTTGTGCCTCTGTTTCAAAACGAGTCATTGTGCAGCAAAACCTTTTATGTGAAAACGAGTTTGAATTGCGCGAAAAAGAACGTAACGGCGGAACGACATTTTCTTATGCATGGTGTCGCACGCAGACTCGTTTTGACAATGAGGCAAAAGGCAGCCTAATGAAGGCCTGTTGAAGTCAAACTAAAAGTTGTGGGATCCCATGTTTTTAGATATATATATAATGACAACCTGGAATTAAATAGACACGTTTGGATATGTGCAGATCTAACTGAATTACTTTAAGAGTAACGTTTACAAAATTTTAGTTCAAATACGGCGTATTTGCAAAAAAAAAAATGAGAGCCTACAGAGAACATGATATCTTGAATGTGCAATGGAGTTTTTCATATAAAATGATCTATAGTAATTAAAAATATGTAAATTGTTTCGATACTTGAAAATCATTAAAAAATCTATTTTCTTCCATTTTAAAAATTAATTTAAATAACTACTTTCCTAAAGTATAACTGACCAGTCATGTAACTGCTGTGCAGTTGGCGTCACGCAATGTAGCAGAACCTAACATGATTGTCTAACGTGACATCATAAGACAACATGACGTCACATGTTTACGCTAGAGCACGGGTTTAACGTCATTTTCGAGTTTAATAATAAACTACTGTATAGACCCTTTTCATAAATGGCTGCCAATTTAAAATTCTTTTGAGTGCATTTAAATTAGCCTCACTAAACTCGTTTGGGCGTAAAAGTTCTTTTGCATTATCAACTCAAAAACGAGGTTAGTCAGGCTAATTTTAATAATAACAGAAGAATTTATAATTGGCAGCCATTTATGAAAAGGGTCTATATGAAGAGAAGCCAAATTTTGTTTCATTGCGAGACAGCTTGGCCGCGAATAGTATTTTGAAAATCGGGCGAAACTATGAGAGTCTTTCTTCCCTCACTGTAGGCTTTTGTACATTATCCTAGCATTTTTAATTAGCGATGCAAAAGCATTAAGTATTATTCCTGCATTTACTGGAATTTTCCTGAAAAGTTAATTTTTTTTCCACAATAAACAGAAATAAAAATTATTTTTGACGAGAAAATGAAGACTTCACTCGAAATTCAAATGCCACTCTCATGCATGCAGTGGAAACTGAGGAGAGGAGATGTGGTCAAATCAAGTTAAGTGTGACACCATCGATCGCGTCCGTGCAATAATGCGATATCAGTCTTCAGCGAACAGTCCTGACAGTGACACGCCACCGCCACAGAGAGTCTAGGATCCCGATTTCTCGAGCCCTCATCTTTTCGAATCTCTCAATAACTCGAGCCATAAGTCGTCCCCCTTCGTCAGTCGAACACTGCAATTTTACCAACGATTTCCCGAACTCTCCGATTTTTCGAACCAATACTCGTTTCCCTTGGAGGTTCGAAAAATCAAGATTCCACTGCTTCAGACTTGGCTAGGAAACGAAAGGTTGCTTGTAATTTACAGCACAGTGGAAAGTGTTTTGTACATTCAAAGGGAATTAGCAACCCTAACGCGAGTGTCCGTATGCGTTTAGACGAATTCCGAAGTGAATTTTCTGCACTGCTTGTAGAATGAAAATTGGACCTAAGAAGACGATTATTCAGCAGCAAATAAATGAAACATAACAGAGAAAAGCAGAAATTAGCAGCTACAGAAAGCAGGATCTTGCAGATTTGCTTTTTAGATACGACAACCAAAATCCGGCCTCCAAAACGTTAAAACCCTGAGTATGCGCCAACGTGTTCATAGATTTAAAGTAGTTCTCACTTCCTTAAAAGCTGGCGTAGTCATCCACAAGACTGATCAGTTTAGAGAGATTTTTGAAGAACAGGGCTATTAGCTGTCACACAGCTCAAATCTCTCGAGCATGATTGATGTAATAAAGAAAGAAGGGAAAAAAGTGAAGAAGAAGATAGCAGGAAGGAAATGATGGTACAACACACGAATCAGAAGCTGTGAACATCATTTTGAGATTTGTGTCTGATGCCCTTAGTCAAATCGCAGCTTGGGATAAAATCAATGACTGCAGCTACTGTCAAGCCTATCCACAAAATTGGGTATCAACTCAGCTCTTCTTTTGGGAGCCATGGGAGACCGAGCTTCAGTAAATGATGTGGGTTTGCGAACAGTGAAAATACTTTAGTCAAATAATGTAGTTGATATAGGATGCTTCAGTCACACCCTAGATCATGCAAGAGAGAAAATGGAAACATCCATTTTGGAACAGGTTTTGAGGGCTTGGATTAGCCTTTTTGCTCACAGTCCAAGAAGCAGAATTACATTCAAGACACAGACAGGGCAAAGTTCAAAGACCCAATCTCCTACCAGATGGTGGTTGAGGTTTGAAGTTATCAAACACGTCTATGATTTGTTTGGTGACAAATCTAACTTTCTTGACAGAGACGATTTACCAGAAGTTACCAAGAGGAAGGTGATTGACATTTGTGATCATCCAGAGTAGCAGGCTCTACTGAAAATAAAGCTTGCAGCCACAGTGGAAGCAATGGAATCTTTTGTCAGGGCACCTTAAAACCTGGAAGAGGATGGACCCCTGGCCTTAGTCCATATCAAGAACCAAGAACTGAGGAAGTTGGGGTAGCTAATGCCTATCACCCTAATGTCATCAGTCGCTGTGTCCCACTTCCTCTTTCAAGGAAATGTTGTTGTGGAACAGCAGTGGATGAATTGAATGTCAAACAGTGTATACAGCCAGGATATCAACATCACCAAGACAAAATTTTTTATGGTCCACTTCAGCCACTGGTCATGATTTTCAAATCATGTCGCCTCTTTGGGCCAGGCAAAGTGAAAAAAATGTAATCGGATACTGCCGCCGCCAACACACTTTGCTTTGTTCCTTTTTGATACAGAAAATGTCATTCAACCTCTTCAGCGTCCGCTTGCAGGTTATCAAGCTCTTCTAGAAGACATCGCAGGAAATAACTGTGTTGGAATGATGAAGCTGGCATAGCGGACAAATACCGAGTTGGGCAAGTGCATGTGAGCAGATCATCTTCTTGCAGCCATCATCAGCTGCGTTTTAATGATTTTTTTTTTTTGTCTTTTCGGTTCTCCAGAATTCCTTCAATAATCGACAAGAAAAAGCAGTAGTAGTGTAGCAGTACAACAGCGAGTAAATTTAAGGGATAATGTACTACTTGGCCTCTTCACTTAAGTATCACTGAAAGGGGACAAAGGATTAACAGAACAGTTCATTTAGAGAATTATCACTAATATATACGTTGCTGTCAACTTGTTATACCACATATACGTGTTTGGTTGGCACTCTGACGTGTTATTTGTGTTAAAACGTTAACATTATTGAAATCGTTTTTTAAAAAACCCTATGTATGAGCATCAACCGAGCATTTTAGTGACTTTTTGGGCGGGAGACCGAGCATCATTGGGAAAACAATTAGGTGGGAAAATAAAAGCATAATGTACAAAAGCTTACTTGTCTGTGCCCGCTCCGATCGGGACAAATTCATTTGTTTCAGTCAGAGTGAGTTTCGAATATCAGGCAAGAGCGATCGCACATTGAGTGACTACACTGTAACCAGCACGGTGTGCCATGCTCTCAGTAATCCTAACTGGGCAACGTCTGCTTCCCCGTGCTTTCCACCGGCGACACAAATCCGCGCTTACTACAAGAATCTGATTGGTTATCTCATTATCGGTAGTCACGTGACCAAATGTGCCTGACGTCGCTTTTAGGCCTGATTACATGAGCCGGGCTAGCCCGGTTAGCCGGGCTGGTGTCAGTTTGCCGGGATCTCGGCACGTTTGTTAAATGCAACAAAAATCAACTCCGCGATTACATGACAACCGGGCCAGCCCGGTTAGCCGAGATCCTGGTATCGCGGTGCCGGGACGCCGGCTAACCGGGCTGAGATTTTTCCATGTAATCGCGTTTGCCGGGCCAGCCCGGGTCATTAAGCTTATGAGAGTACAAAATCAAGCTCGTTCCGGTTTCCCACGGTTCATCCCATCACCCATCAACCGGGCTGGCTCGCCTCATGTAATACCGGCCTGAAAGTCATCTCGGCACACCGAAACAGCCCGGCTAACCGGGCCAGCCCGGCTCATGTAATCAGGCCCTTAGTCTTACGACAGATAACAGAATTGCACTGTGGAGTTTTACAATCGTACCGAGCATTGAAAATAGTTTCTGATCACATAAACGAAAGTCAGCTTAGAGGTCTCACCTCGTTCACTCTGGTAGTCTGAGTGCGCTGTAATGCTCCTCACATATCAACAGGCATTACCGCATCAACAGATCTAATTCGCCGTCCAATTTTCAGTGTGAACTCTGGCCTGTTCGTCACGATGCAATTGACAAAGCAAGCCGTCTACCTTAAATACCTTTTTTCTCATAGAAATGTGCGATGTAATGTTCAGAGCATTGATTATTTCTAAACGCTAAGCGCTCGACTGATCTCTGAATAATGTTAGGCCATAGGCCGACTTGGTCGCATTAACACTAACTAACAATTCTATTTATGGCTGTTCTTAGCGGTTAACAAATCTGTCAGGGTGGGGGACAGTGCACCATTCGTTACGCTTCTTTATACTTGGAAAATACCCATCGTTGCGAATCTCGTCCGTCACAAGGGTTCATCACAGCATACTGGCTGCCTTCTGCTCCTCGATCCAAACACTGCCCTGTACTTGAATGCTTAATGATTCCCTAAATTAGGAGAGAAAAGCTTGATTTAGTAAGGAGCATAAATTATTTACGTAACGTCCTTTAAAACTTATTGCCTCCTTGTCTCTTTTCTATTTGAGCAAGAAAGATTTAAGCGAATGCCTAAAGATAGCAAAGGCCTGAGCTCGTGTTAACTCTCGACCACTCGCTAAACTTTCGTCATAGAAGAGTAACATAAGAATGCTGTTGTGTGCAAACTCACGCTTTTCTTGTCGTGTTCCCATTTCTGATTGCCACCCATGCCGTGACATTTAAGAATCTCCACAGGGGCACCAGCATAGGACTTGGATACATCCAGACAGTTTTCTTCCTCGAAAATCAACTCGCCCCTTGAAGTCAGTATCAGCATCTAAGAACGACGAAATGGAGGAATAGAATGAATAACAACGGAAGCGTCGAAAGCTGTACCAGACGTAGTGAATGTTTCTTAGTAATCAAGGTCTTGGAATGAAACTTTATGAATCCTGAGGGTCGACTCTTGCTAGAGGAGATGTCTTGGGTGAAGGTGGTGAGGGGGAAGGGGGTGGAGAAGGGTGGTGAAAGGACGGGGGAGGGGGGGAAGAAATCCCTTGTAGCACAACATGCAATCAATTTAGTTGATCGTCATTAAAGCCAGGTACATTTTAAGCACTTGTTTGTTTTTGCTTAAGTTACGAGTAGACATAGTCCTGGTAATATCTCCATAAGAGACAAAACTTCTCGCAGCTAAAGCTGAGAAAATGCTATGATCTATACATCCACTTCTCCCTCACCGTCACAGCAAGTATATATATGAAAATGCTACCGAGCTTTAACAGATTTTTTTTTTACTTTTTGACTTCATGTACATACCTGATTTCCCCCTTGTCCGTGACAAACATATACCCCCATCCGGGCTGAGTGCTCGGGTTTAGCACCAAGTGAATCCAGACAGTATCCACTGGCAGGATTTCGAACCTGCACAAACAGAAAACAACGCCCACAAACGTTCTTGTTTATTCCGGTGAAACTACATATCGGCAACACAAAATGTAACTAGTTTTTGGATTAGAATGTGTGTATAAAATTGCGCCCGTCGTTTAATGACCCGGTTTGCTGTGCAACAAAATCAGCCACAGCTTTTGTCAAATTGTGCTGTATGCTCGTGAGTGATCGACTAACATTTAAAAATTCTTAGTACATCTTGATTGCAACTTTTCCACCTGACATAAATCGTCATTAAATCTTCCAACAATGTTAGCAGAAATTCTTTTAATTTCGTATTTGTTATAGAGCGTATTCCAATTGAGTGTCATATCAAACAAAGCCGAAGTTATCACTCTAGCCAATCAGAAAGGACGCGGACAATCCAATGAACCAATCAAAACTCAAACTAATTATACAAGTGGCTGACACCAAAGCGCGGGAAAACGTGAGTGAGCGAGTCACGATTGTTTTTGGTTTTACTTCTGATTGGATGCAAAAACGGCGCGAATTTTTCAAGCCAATCGTGGTGCGCAGTTGATGCAAAACCAATAGGCCCTTTGCAGCTAAGCCATCACGTGACCTACTTTTCATAAAATTATGGGCTGCGACTTTAAGAATGCCAGAAATGGAAAAAGCGTGTCGAAAACATCAAAACAGCCAAGTTTGAAGCCCCTGGCATTACAAAATGAGATTTTATGGCGGTTTGAATTTTAAAAAAATTAAGAAGATTTGTATGGAAAAAGTTGCTGGAGAGCAAGGCCTTGCTCTCCAGCAACTATTTCCATACAAATCTTCTTATTTTTTTTGAAATTCAAACCGCCATAAAATCTTATTCTTTAATGCTAGGGACCTCAAACTTTGCCACTTTGGTATTTTTGATATGCTCTTTCCATTTCTGGCATTCTTTAAGTTATAGCCCATAATACAAAAGATTTTTAGGAAAAATATGGTCACGTGACCCCAGCTGCAAAGGGCCCATTGCTTTTCAACACTCGAACTCGCGGGTGTCACGCTTCTCGCGGTTCGCAGCTTTAACGCTCACCAGTTACATGTCACGGTCGCAGTCATGCTCGCACGCTCACTTGTTTGGCGTTCTTCCGTACGGATTTCCTAGCAACTGAGAGACTGCTTGCAGTCTACTCTATTTGGTGCTCTACTACACTTAAGTCTAGCCTGTTCCAGGCTCTCTGTCAGTGGAGGTTTAAAAATGCGGGCGGGCGACGAGTGGGGTCTGGAAAGGAAAAAGGAGAGGTCTTCCCGCTTGTCGCCCGCTCCCTTTTTCGATCGTCCTCACTGACTGAGAGCCTGGAACAGGCTAACGTACGTCCAGAAAGGCAGGCTAGTGAGATTCAATGCTCTTTATGAATAACCATCACAAAGTGTCATTTTCATATTACTTTACATTGGACAGAATTACGCGTGTACTTTGGTGACTATTTAGGAAAGAGGACACTATGTGATGCTTATCATAAAGAGCTTGCATCTCATTAACCTGCATTTCTGGACATATCTGTTCTATTAAGTTGTTCCTCACCTCGCCACTAGCAGGTGGATTCAACTCAGGCATCTGAACATCCGGGTACACATTCTCTATGTACCATTTAAAGCTCTTGCATCCCAGCCTTTTTCTTAACTCTACACGCTTGCTGATGTCTCCGTATTCCATGTTTCGTGCCTGGGGTTTCTTGTTGTAGTAAAGCTCTTTGTATTCGTCCATCCACACTTCCGCCAGCCGATTGAAGTTCTTGTTGAGCGTTTTCTCTACTCCATCCGGGAATTTGTATGGACTCGTGTACTTGCGGAACACGTGACCAACACGTGAGCATGGCACTATCTCCAGGCGTCCTCCACACATCCAGACCTGGTAAAGCACATCATGTAAACCAAATCAGTATTTCGCATCCACCTTTGCCTTACCGTTGAAAATGTCCTCGTGTATCACAGCTGCTATTGATGGGTTCAGGTGTATTACTGGCTTGAAACGTTTTTGCTAAATGAAGAATACGCCCTTGGAGTCAGCATGTTTTGCGTGCGATTGTTACCTTCATGTAAGTGATTCTTTATTTTGCGGGCCAATCATTACGTTAGTGACCCATTGTTTGTAGCGTGTGTGATTATCCCGTTACCAAATAGTTTCACTCTTTCTTTTATGCTCGACTATTTAGTCCTAAGCCCACGCGCTTTTTGTTTGAGCTGTATTCACCACGTTAGCGACTTGCGTTCTCTTTACTTTTTGAGCCAATCTCGTTGGCAGAGGCTGCTATACTTTTAGTAAGCGCACCTTAACACCAAGAAAACGCGGACTCTGAGAAGGAGATGAGTTTGATTAGAACATGAGGAAAACGCGTTCTCTTTGTTCAGTGTTCAATTAATTCCCGATTTTAGCTCGCACACTGTTTTGTGACGCTTCCCGTCTCATCTCCTACTTTAACTTACATGTAACTCCAAAGAGAGCCAGACAAAGGCTTTTTCAATCCTGCATCCCGCCAGTATTTTTGCCTCGATCCCGGCATCCCGCCCCACTCTGAATGTTTATCCCGATCAAACCGGTTAGAGTTGCAGTTCTCCGCGTGACGTCTGCAACATGTCACTTTCTGTTTTCCCGCCTTCCGCCATCAATTTTGAAACTATCCCACATCCTGCCAGCCGAATCGAGCAAATCCCGCTCCAGGAAGTATTTTCATCCCACATCCTGTCATTAAAACTTCGTTTATCCCGATCCCCGATTCCATTTTAACTCTTATCCTGCATCCCGCTAAACCTATGATGGCCACCCCTACCGCTTCCAAAGGACTCCATAATTGTAGCAGTTATGGTCAGTATGTATGGGTTATTGACCAAGTGTAAGGTCAAGATGGCTGGATATTGGCCAAGTTCTTTTTTTGCGTGTTTATGGACCGAGACGTAGTCGAGGTCCATAAACTCGCAAAAAAAAACGAACGAGGCCAATATCCAGCCGTCTTGACCGTACAAACTTGGTCAATAAAGGATTTATTATATGGCTTTTGGTGAAATTTTGCTTTCGGGATGCAGCGGGTAGTCCCGAGCGGGCAAGATGGCTCCATCTTGCCCGCTCGGGTAGCCAATCACAGCGCGCGATTTGGTTCATCTTGCCCGCTCACGGAGCTAGCCATATAATAAGTTATATTACGCAATGTGAGATCTCACCCTGAATGAAAGCTCCAGATTTTCTCCTCCCCAGATGTCCATCTCTTCATCATACGAACCCAGATCAAAGAAATATTGTCTGTGGATGGAAAATAAACCGCCTGCCATTGTAGGAGTCCTGCGCGAGAAAGAGAGACAAAAAAACGCCCGTGCAGTAAGTATGAGGAGAACACGAACTAAGTTCTTCGCTGGGCTTTTCAATTGAAGACTGAAGTTAACTTTGATAGCGGCTGCAAAAGCAATATTACTTGGAAGTTCTAAAATGCAACTTCTCTAAAGTAAATGAGCTTATACAGTGTACACACTTTTTATACAACATGTTGTGACGCAAACAGTCTAGTGGATGCAACAGGCAATTCCAAGTTTATTCGAGCACCTTTTTGTCTTACCTGATTGGGTCTGTGCTGTCCTTTCGTAGCCTCTGTTCTTCTGGGGGAATCCCCTTCCATTTAAAGAACAAATCCCAGCCAAACCCGCCCCTCTGTTCAGCGTTTGCAGATCCTTGGTACGCAAACGTGTCAGCATTTATAACCTCGATGGCTGGGCACACCACATTGGAGCGTGATTCAGCTATTCGTGCCATAAGAGGCTCCACCCAGCCAGGGGTCGCCTCGCAATGCGAGTCAAGGAACGTAAGAACTTCACCCTTGGCGGCATGGGCACCCTTTAAGCGTGCACGTACCAGTCCCTCGCGTTTGGTGTTCCTTATCACTGTGACCTTACTCATTGTAGACACGTGATCGTCCAGGGGTTTGCCAAGTCTCTCTGCAAAGTGTGATAATGCATTGTTAATCATCCTGCCATTAAGAAAGGGGTAATCCCCTGCAACCATCTCTCAGCTCTTTGAAGCAGATGCAAATCATTAATGTATCTTGCTTCAACTAACAACCTAAGTCACCATACGCCATGACAGAAGGGGATCATCCACTTTCTCCCTAGGGCCCTTTGAACTACATGTATGCAGCTTCTGCAGAGACAGATGAATATTACCCTGCATCCTCCACTCTCCCCTTGTTATCTTCTAGTACACCCCTGGGATTTTCAATCATGTGACATTCCCCTTGGGTCATCAATTTTCTCTAGCAATATTTTGAGTAAGTCAAATGAATTCTCTAGGAGGTTAACCATTTTACCCCAGGGATTCAGTGTCTTAGAATGTCATTCACCCACTAGTCATTCACTTTCTCAAAGGGATATTTTACAATGTGTTCTAGAAAATATTCATTTTTCCCTAAGGTTGGCCCTTATCTCAGGCTTTTTCTTTTAAAATGTTACTTCTCCTTGCTCGAGGTAATCTACTTCTCCCTGGGTATTTTTAGCATGCTACTCCCCCTACCCCTTGTGGACAGTCATCATCTCCCTGGGGCATGTATCACTCTTGAGGCCCTTCTCTTTCTCTGGCAGATATTCACTTACTCCATGGATATTTGTAATCTATGTCAATCAATCCCCCTGGGATCCTCCAAACTTAGGGGGTGGGCCATTAGGGAGCTTAAGCACACACGTTTTTGAGACACGGACGGTAACCGGAAGTGAGCTGTTTTCACTTTTAACTCGCCCTCACACAACCACATTCACATTGCTAAGTATCTTTTCTCTATTAGAAATGAGCAGTATAAAAATCTAGGACACAATACTTTCCTAGCACGCGAAATGTTCTCTTCCGGTTGCCGTCCGGGTCTCAAAAACGTGCGTGCTTAAGCTCCCTATTATGTTTTTGAGGTGGAGGGAGTTGGCAATTTTCTGAGGCATGAAATGTTTTTTCTTACCTTTACATGTAGCTTGTGCATGATTTTTTTTGGTGAGCAATAGCTTGATGCATAGCAAAGTTTTTTTTTTTAAGTCAAACACTGGACCTTGTCAGTAGAAAGCACTTGTTTGTAATGATTATTTTCTTGTGTCTTCCCTTGCACAAATTTGGGAGGCACGGTGGCCTCATGGTTAGTGTGCTTGTCTCTGGATTGAGCCCTGGCCTGGGACATTGTGTTGTGTTCTTGGGCAAGACACTTTACTCTCACAGTGCCTCTCTCCACCCAGGTGTATAAATGGGTACCGGCGAATTTAATGCTGGGGGTAACCCTGTGATGGACTAGCATCCCATCCAGGGGTGAGTAGAAATATTCCTAGTCACTTCATACAACAGAAACCAGGAAAAGCTCTGGCCTGATGGGCCACTGGGCTCGTATGCGACTTTACTTCCCTTCCACAAATTTTTACAGCAGTTCTTGCTGTGGAGGAGTTTTGTTTGTGTGTTTGTTTCTTTTTTTTCCAAAAATTGCCCAATTCCCCCCTCCCTTCAAAAAATTATGATCTTTCCCTTATATTGCTTACCATCCTCACTGAAGTCATCTACAACAATAACTCCACTCAGCAGTTCAGGTGGTGTTCTGTTGATGACACTGTGTACAGTGCGAAGAAGGACAGACAGTCGTTCCTTGTGGAAGCAGATTATGACAGTGGTAGTTGGCAGCTTGGCTGGATACGTGTTGTGTTTGGCTTTACAACTGTTTAAAAAGAAGATTTACAATGAGTAAAGAAAACACTCATGAGACACAATGTACAGTTTCAGAAAACACTGCTATCTACATGTATAATCAATAAGGAATCACAATCTCCTGGCAGTGAGGGAGGGAAAGGGGGAGGGGGAGGTATGAAGCTTTTTTGGAGTTTTCGGTGGGTGGGAGGGGGGCCTTAGAATAAACATTTCTTCTGTGGGGGAGGTACACAATACAATTGTATATTAAGGTACATGTATGCTGCTCTTAGAAAGAAATAATTAAGTTAAACATATTAATGATGAAAGAACCAATCGTATTTGTAGATTTTGCCTTAACCAGTAGTGTGAAACAATAGTCATAGAAGCCAATCACTAATCAATCTTGCAAATTCAATATTAAAATGTTTTTATGCATTCTCTGAAGAAACATCATTCAGTTTGGCCTGCAGAAATTTATGACAATGCAAAAACATCAAGATACAATTCTTGTAAAATCAGTCTGTGACATTTGCATAACTTCTAACGAATCCCATTTTCCAATGAAAGTTGTTTTTCTTTATATGCTTAACATTTTGAAATGAAGCTGTTTCAATAAAGTGCAACATATTTCACCTTTGCAGCTGGCCAAACAAATATTTTAGTTTTAGTTAAATAATTCTGTAAAGCCCTGGCCAAACGGAGTTGCAAGTAAATGCAAGTTGAAAACTTGGGTCTACTTGCGACTCCGTTTGGCCAGGCGTTGTGTGGACCTGCGTTGACTTGCGATGACTTGTGTTCACTTTGGTCGAGATCAAATTTGCACGCAAGTCAAACAAGTTTTCCACCTTTTGGCCACCCAACCCATGTCAACGCAAGTTGAATTACGCCCATTAACCTATTATCAGCCAATGGAATAGAGGATCTTCTGCCTTAAAACGTTTCTTTTCTGACTTGCGTGTACTTGTGAGGAAGCTTGCAAGTCCGTTTGGCCATCAAACGCAAGTCTCTATGCAAGTTCAACTTGCGTCCACTTGCGACCACTTGCCGGTCCATTTGGCCAGGGCTTAACACTTAAAGCTTTGAACAGAAATTTATTACATTTGATTACTGCATTGTATAATAGTCCTTTCTCTGATTTATTATACTGAGAATGAAAAAACATACGAAACTATGCGAAAGAAGAAAAAAAAAACTTTGAGGGATAAACTTGTAAAACTGAAACTTCCTGAAATTGAGTAGAATTTACTTCTTCTTAGCATATTAAAATTATAGCACTTTAAAACACTTCTGTTGAAAACATCCTGAAGACGAGTAGAATCTTCTTCTTCCAACAATGTTGTTTAATAGCTCTTTGAAACACTTTTGCTGGATTTATTGTATAACAGTAGAAAGTTTTTTTTCCTTTTCTTAGCATAATGTGCAATGTACACGTATGAATTCAGGAAAATATAATTTTCTATGACAGCAAACAAACACCCACAACTCTTAACTAATTTCTTAGACTTTGATTTATTATTTACTTCTTGAGGGTTTCTTAAGGTCTGGACACTTCTGGATATCTTCTGAAAACATCTTAGAGTATTACATCCATGATGTACATGTACCTCAGTTTCAGTCTTTTAATATTTCAGAAAACATTTTTTATTATTTAGTTGTTGTAATCTTACAGAATGCTGGGAGCTTTGAGCAAAAAACAGCTACATGTACATGTTTCATTGTTCATAACATTTTGTTCTCTCGTGACCGAATAAAAATTGTTCCAGTCAGGTGTGTGCTCTCAGGCAGGGGTCCTAACAGTAATAAATTATTCACTGCAAACAAAATAATTACTGTAGCTTCACAAACTCAAACCTAAGGATCTATTTTATTTCCTTACATGTATATCTCTGAAAGTTACAGTTTAAAATACTGGACAACTTTTCCTCTTATATCATTTTTTTATACATTAAGGTCCAAAACTTAAGTGACAAGGGTAATTTTCAGTGTGTAAATTAAGCTTTTGAGTACAAATCTTGAAACCTTTTATCATGATTGACCACCCATGAATTGGGGCAATTTACTAATACCACTTTTGAAATCAATTTTTTCTAGACTACGAGTTCACTGAAGTCTTAACACTAAAATGAAGTTACTTTTAACCTAGATTATACTTTTCTTAAAATGAATGAAGCTAAAATTGAAGAATGCATCGAAGCAAAAAAATCTGGTGAAATAGACATAGTTGATTGAGGCGCAATCGCAACATCACGAAATATATCAGCGTACAATTGCAAGTTTGTGTATCGAAGATCGAATGTGTTAATTTTGCTCTGAAAGTGCATGTGCATGAACAGCCGAATTCGAAAGAACGTCTGCTAAACTTTTTATGTTTAATAAACACGCTGGGAGGAATAAAAGCACAAGTATGTTTTGAAAATGGCATGCATTTAAACTTATTAGGTAAATATAATAGACAAGTACTCGACAACTTACCCCGCGCCTCTTACATCCTCTAAAGTTCTATCCAATGAAAGTTTATCACTAAGGACCCAGTTAAAGGAGTGATCGCCAAACCGTTCCTCTGCAAGCTTTTTATCTTGTTCAGATGTTAGATACGCCGGCTGACCGGCCTCTCCTAACCCACCTGGATTTGTTCGTTTAGCCAAGCTAGCGTCGTAAACTTCTCGATCCTTATTATTTTTATTCGGAAGCACATGGGCTAAAACACTCACAGCTTTCGCAGCTCCAACTAAAATCCCCTCTTTGTTCGCGGATTTCTCAGGAGCGTCTTTTTCCCAGGGATATTTAATGTGCTTTTGATGATCGACTGGCTGCAAAGGATTCACCCCAGCTCCTTTCATATATTGGTGATTTTCGCTGTCCAAAACTACAGGAGCGTTCAACATTGTGAGTGATTCCCGCGTGACTTCGCTATTAAACATAAGAACTAGCACAGTCACCGAAAACCAGAATGTGGAAGTCACTACAATGATGTTGAAGATCCTTTTAGAAGACATGATGAACGACCAACGGCGTTGTTTGCACTAGCGGTGTTTAAACACGGCTTCAATGCCACGTCGTGGATTGCTCCCCGTTGAATGATATCAAATATGTCCGAACGTATGGCGTTGAACATCAGGAGTAAAGCGACCTAATTCTTCATAGTATTCCTCCTTATCGAGATAATCTCCAAAGGTACTGGTACTGAAGAGCTATTAACCGAGTCGCCAAGCCACCCAAAGATTTGTTTATGCGGAATGAGGACAGAGCAAACGAAGTTTACACAGTGACACAATCTCAGCCGAGGTGTCGTGAAACCGGAAAAGTGTCGTAAACCAGAAGGCTTAGTAGCCCGGCCTAAAGCTTGGTAGCCATGCCTCAACCGAATCAAACATGGCGGCTTAGGGCATAGGGCATAGTGTACATGTGTGGAAATGGCCTCCGACATGGAGAGCAAGCAATTCGCGGATAAAGTTGTTGCTTTTTCGAGTCAGTACGGTGCAGGGAACTCACGGAGTTATACAGCTGGAAATCTTGCCGGAGAAAGTTATAATTTCCCGGGTTATGGTGATTTTACACAAGCTTTTGTTTTGGTGAGTACAATTGAAAACGATTAGTTTAGACTCTTTGGTTTATGATCTGTAAATGCAGTTTAATTTAGTGATATTCGATCTTCAAAGCTTGAAGGAAGCACCGCCTTGATAGTTTAGGCATAAAAGATACATTGCTACCTGTAGCAATTGATGAATTATTGCCAAGACTACAGTACAAAGGAAAGTCGTGGGCAGTCATGGAAACTGAGCTGGTGGGGATGGGTGTGGGGGAAGAGCTCGAATGTGCATGTAGACGGGCTGCAAGAACGTTTTTCACTGAAAATCTCCCGCCTCTCCCCTGGATCCACCACTGTTAGACTTGACACTTTAGCAATTGTTGCTATGGAAACAGTGGTGGTTACAGGGCACCATGACATGTTGCATTTCTTTCCTTAATAAATCAAGTGACACTGAGCAAATTTAATATTTGGTTGAGTTTTCTGTTCTTTTGTTTGTTTGTTTGCTTTCAAACCTGTTTTAAAAAAACAGCCAATTAATAATTATGATTAAATTAATTATGATGTGGATGAATAATTATTATAATTATTATTAATAACAAGTCAGAATGCATGTTGCACTCTGACTGCAAAGAAATTATGGTTTTCTTGCCTTTCAGAGGACATATGGGCCATGGTGGAATTTAATGGCTGCATCGTCGCGAGAACCTATAAGCAAGTCTAAGAAGAATTTTATCAGTGAAGATTTTGTTGGTAAGAACAAACAGTAAAATGCTAATATTCATATATGACAGCATCTTGAATATGCACAGAACTTGCCGGCTTATTAATACTGTAATAGTAAGCTCACAATATACCAAGATTCAAAAGGTCAAGACAGCAGAAAGCAAATCGTGATTTTTGAAGATTCATTTTTTTGTATATAATATATGTGTTCCCAAGGAAAAAAAATATGTTCTTACGTGGAACATTTGACTAATGTTTAAAATGTCATATATTGAAGTGCTGTTCACTGCTTTGGGCTGAGTGGTCTATTCTGCCAGAACTTACATGTACCTAGGTTTCCATTGTACGAAGCAATTGGGAGTATTCATTTCACCCCCTCACCCCCTCAAACCCCCCCCCCCGCCCCATCAGCCCCCTCAAGGATGAAATGCAAGTCTATCTCAGGATTACGGTCCCAGCATTAAATTTCCCAGTACCATCCATACATGTACACTTTAATGGAGAGATGTACAGTTAGAGTGGAGTGTCTTTCCCAAGAACGTGACACAGTCACGGCAATGGCTGCATCCAGGGCTCAAACCTGGACTGCTTGATCCAGAGTTTAGTGAGATAACTGTTAGGCCACCTTGCTTCTGCATTCTTTTTGTGTACCAGGCAATGACTATTGACAATTTTTTTTTTAAAAAGTAATGTTCACAGTAGTACAATATTCAATGTAGATTGTATTTTAGCGGAGCTCCGGTGGCCCGAAGGACCGCCAAGTGGAGCCCCATACCCATATAGGGAAATAAAGGAAACCCAGGAATTGATTTTTTCATGTTATCATGGCCAGCAGTAGTTCTCGTGGGCGCGTATGCACGACGACGACGGCGGTGGTGGCGGTGGTGGAGTCGCGCAACATGGCGGCCATACTCCAAATAATAGGGTGACAGAGACATGCAGCCTTAGTTTAATTTACTGTGTACTTTTTTGATATACGACATCATGTTATGATCAATTGACACCAGTCAAATTAAGTCATCTGCTGACCAGTATCACGTGACCATATCGCGGGCTCAAGCTTGTAGCTCATCGAGATCACGTGTTTTATTAAAGTTGACCGCTGACCAAGTGCTGGTTTTGATTGGATCACGGGCTCATGTCAGGTTTAGTTGTTGAAACAGAGCCGGGTTTTTCGGAAGCCTGTTACATGTAACTCTAATCCAGGGTTAAAAGTAAACCTCATTATAACTGTTTCCTCTCTGCAAATGTTTTTTTTTGTGTGTATCGGTTTTGTGATTATTAAACTCAAAATAGAAAGCCAAACAAAACCCCACCGCAAAGTTACAAAACTCAAATCAAAATTAATTCAACCTTATCCTAAGTTAGCCTAATCGGGCTACAGGAGCTCTGCTTTTAGGGTGACCTAAATCTATATATTACTTTTGACTATTAACACGATTCCTGGAAAGACCATGTAAAATGATACGATTTCGTGTATAAATAAAGATTGATGATGATGATGATGATACTTTTGAGTTCCCCAATTATACTTAGCCTAACAGTACTGTTAATCCTTGAATCAGCACCCGGGGCTTTTATATCAAATTTAGGAGAGGATGGGGAGTGCTTTTTCTAGGGGGCACTTAATCGAGGGGGTGCTTATTTAATTTTTCCATCGTCACCTGACATGATCATTATTTTAAATATATCATCTGGGCATAAACAACAACATCAGCTGTTAATCGACATAAAAAGCTGATCCTAAAGTTTGAATTAGGGCACTGTTAGTATTTAAGGTGTTCAAAGTGTTCACTTAATGTGTTTACAAACTGAAACAATGACTGTAGAAATCTAATACTACATGACGAAAACTATACATCCTTTACAGTTGTCTCACTACTTGTCCACAAAATGGGGGAAGGGGAAGGGGGCACTTTTTTGAGGGGGCACCTATTTTAAATTTTGGCCAATAGGAGGGGTGCTTATTGGAGGGGGGGGGGGGGGGCACTTATTCGAGGATTTATGGTATACCGTAAATGTTATGTCATTATAATTTCAGCAGTGAAAGCTTCCAGTGATGCTGATTTACACGACATATAGTTACAGTAACTGTATTGTACAGAAAAACTGATCATCAGATGGTAAATTATGTGAGTTGATGTGTTTTTTTAGATCTCCAGTTTGTTCACCTTGTATACCCTACAAAAATTGAAATTCTTGAAACTTATAATCCTGGTGCAGTTGTTCGCATTTTGGCTCTGGAATCTGGTAGCTTAAATAAACACAGGTTAGTGTTGTGATTTGCTGTGTTTATAATACGCAATTTGCATAAGTGGTCTAATGATAAACATGTTGGTCAGTGGCTGGTGACTCTTGACTGGGACATCAGATGTCATTAAGATAGCTATTCTTGATGGTGCAGGGGACCAACTCAATACTAACAGTGGAACATTATTAGGGCTGCCAAATATTTTAATAAGTCACCTTTTGCCTCGATCTTCATGCTTACAAACTTCTTACTTTGCATGTAGATAAATTTTACTAACAACAGGTAATTTTTAATTTCACCTGCAAAATCATGGCCTGTAAAGCATAGGCAATCAATAGAGCTCAAAGTGTATGTTCCACAATTTTTGGTCAGTGACCTTAAGTTAGGAAATGTACTAGTGGACAAAAAAATTATAGCCACCCAAAAGAATTTCCTATATTACACTTCTACTGGTCTTGAGTAAGTGTGGGCATGCTAATGTCAGATAGTTTTATTTGTTACTAATTATATATTATTAATTAATAAAATGATAAGTAATATTTATTTTAAAAATAAAAAATCAGTAACAGTAATTAAAGGCCAATTAAACCATTTGGATTTAAATACATGCCTGTCAAATTGTTATTATATCTTTTTAGATGGACTACCTTGTGGTCTGGAAATCCTCAACACTGTCCTCCTAAGGCTAGAAAATTTTCTCCACCCCTGAGAAAGACAGAGCAGCCAACAAAGTAAGTGTCCTTGCAGAACAGGAAGGGATCACCTGAAAAAATGATGTTATCATGGATAATATTATATCAAAAGAAAACTCCAACCAATAGCTACCAAATTTAGTTCATCTCATCTAAGCATGGGGCATGGAAGGGCTCTGGACTAGTTTTCACTCACAAGGGAATCATTTGGACTGCCAAGTTATTTAATATGTCAATCTTTCATGCTAGTAGATTTATACTAAAATGATATAGTTTAAACACCAGTGGAATACCATTGCCATTTCACTTTCACTGTGAAACGTGCAATTTGTTATATGCAACCAATTAGGTAGTAGCCGTGATCTTTTCACATAATGAAGTATGAAGATAATTTAAGATGGCCATTTAACACAGTTTTCAAGTGCCTATGCCTAATTCACCATAACTTTTAAACTATATATGCTTTGGCACCCATTTCAAGGTTAATTACAGAAGTATTTATTCTCGCATTCTGACTAGGATGTGTGCTGTTGCCATGGCAATGGGGCTGGTTAAAAACAAGGGTTAAATAATGGTTTTTGTTTATTTTAAAAAAATCTAGTCGTTAGAATGTTTTCATATTTTGCACACCAAGAATTGATATTAAATCACTTTTTTCAACACGGTTCTAATAAAACTTCGACATAGGTGATTTTTGTAATTTGCCATTAATCGTTTTCTGTATTATAAAAAATTCCCTAAAGTACATGTATGTCAAAATTCAGATTTTTTTGATAGATCATTCATGTGGCCTCTGATCTATTTTTCTGCCAAATTTCTTGAAATTCTACCGACTGGATCGTTAGAAATCGGCATGTTTCTGCTAAAGCAATCGGTCTCAGTTCTTCGAGCAACTGCTCATGCATTGCATTTAACTGGGTTCTTTCGGTAACAAACAAAAGCCGAAAATTGCTGGGTTCTTTGCATCGTTACCTTTTCTAACATAATATCTTTGTAATAAAAGACTAAAGCTATCAATACACTGGGTTCAGTTATAGAGAAAATTAACACAGATAGTGCAGGTGTTGAGTAAATAAAATAATCGCTTTACTGACGGCATGTTTGTTCTTTGAAATCCTTGTGCACATGCTAAATATTGCATCAGCAAAAGCACGCTCGAAAACTGTGTTTGGCCACCTTAATACTATTAATTTTTTTATGTGTGAAGATGCATTGTATCATGTTTCTACACAAACGCTCACCTAGTATTTCACTGGTGTTTAGTATCTTTATAATAAGAAGTGTTTAAGGCATGACTTTCAGAAAGGCATGACTTTCAGATTTTTATTTCACTATGAATGCATAACATTTTCTATTTTTAGTTTAATCCGCTTGGAGTTTAATCAAAGCTATCTGGATTACTACACTGAGCTTGATGCTGTCATTTTGTACGGAAAACCAGCTAGAAATGAGACAAATGAAGAATCAAAACCTTCAGCAGCAGCTAACAAGTCAGAAGTGTCCTTGACAGCAAATTTATTTCGACAGCTTTCTCTTTCTGACAAGAAAAGTGAAGGCCAAGAGGACTTAGAAAACAATGGATACTTTGATATTTTGCCGGTAGGCCATCTTCGCAGGGTTGGTTTTGGGTGTGTTATTTTCAGATAATAATTTAGCCTGTAAACAGGCTCTCCGTATGGGTTATTCCGAATAACCCATCGGAGAGCCTGTTCGCAGGCTAATAAGAATTATGTCCAGGATTGAACACTAATGAGATTCAAATTCCCTATGATAAGCATCACAAAGTCACGATGCTTGTATTCAATCCTGGATATAAGTGGTAATTTTGCATCATAACCATTTTTCGGGAGTTCTTAATGAATCTGAATTATAGTAATTAACTTTCAGATTTTGCAAGGAATTAACAGCTCTCAGACCTGTTTTTAGTCTTAATTTGCAATTGATACAGATATTTGCTAACTTTCATAATGCATGGAAACTTTCATAATGCATGGAATGCATTTCTCCACACAGACAATTTATTTTATCAATAAATATACTTTGAGTTTATTTAGTAAATAAAATTACTTAAAATGTTATATCGCTTTTCAATCTGCATGATTATGCAGCATCTAGTAAGTGATTCATCAGTTAATTGGTAATAAATTAATTATTGGTAATTGCCAATATGATACTAAAAAATTACAAAATGTTTGGGTAAGGGAGCAGTTCTCGCAACTGAGAACTGCTCATGTTCATGACTTGTAAATTTTGTTTATGTATAGTTATTTTATGTGTGTGTATGTGTGTGTGTTCCGACCCTAATATTGTAATTTATTATATGTAATTTGGCTTCCTAGCCTTGCTAACTTTTTAGTTATTTTAGGAAGCCAACACCCTTTCAGTTTTAATTTTTATTCCATGTTAATTTAATTTCTGTCAAGTGTAACGGTCAATAAAGTTGTTGTTGTTGTTGTTGTTGTTGGTCTCGCATGAATGGCTTGATACCTTTTGCGAGAACAATAGAGCAAACAAGAGAAACAAGGCCCCCTAGCCCCAAAACAATAACAGCTGCTACACCATGACTATAAATAGAATTACAAGTTCACAAGACCTGCTACACCTTGAAATTTTTCCCTGTGCATGGATCGATTCTGGGAACTGATACGATGGAAATTCCAATCCCTGTCCTCCCCTCCCCCACCTCCTGTGGAGCTTCCCCCCTAACCTCCTTTTTTTTCGTTTTTGGTGCCAACAGAGTGAACTGATACACTATATTTTCTCATTCCTGGAGCTGAAAGACCTTGCAAGAGCTTCATATACTTGTAGGTAAGACCAACCAAGAAATACATGTCATAGATCCATAAAGCTTATGGATTTTAGCGCCTAAATCTAATCCTGCAGGCAGTGGTACATCTTCTGCATAGAATGCTTTCAAATGAAAGAAAAAAAATCAGGGAAAGTTTCCCTGATCCGGAAAGCATGCTGAGTTTTTCTATTTTTTTTCTGAAAGAGGAGCAAGACTAAAATCAGTTTGTTTCTCCTGTATAAAGGTCTTACATGTACATTATACATGTTTTTTTTTTCTTCTTTTCACATGTACAGTTATAATAACTCTCTGGTGTCTTTGAACAAGAACAATTTGTCGTTGATTTCTGTCATTTTACATCACAGACTGTTTTTCTTTTACTGTTGAGAGCCCAGTTGGGGGTGACTGGGAGCGCGCAACTTACGGAGTTGGGACTGAAGCCTACTGGATCAGGCGGTACACAGAGGTAGTAGGAGGCCGCACGCAGCACGACCTAACCAAAAAGCGACGGAAGAGTATAAACGGGCCGGAGTTAAG
>JAHPZR010036779.1:0-54612 GCA_019787425.1 Platygyra sinensis
TTGAGGTCCAAGCTTTCAGAAAATCTTCCTTTCCTAAAGGAAATATTCCTTTCCTTAGCTTCTTGGAGTGACACTTGACAGTAGACTGAACTATAGTTCACATATAAGTGATATTTGTAAGAAAGCAGGAAGCAAAGTAGGTGTTCTTAATCGACTCAAGAAACTGGTTCCTACTCATGCCTTGCTTCAATTGTACGAGGCTGGGGTGCTACCGAATTTAACCTACCGCCACATGGTCTGGCATTTTTGCAGAGCATCAGACACTAAGAAGCTAGAAAGGGTACAGGAACGAGCCTTGCGTGCTGTATTCAGTAATAAAACAGCAACGTACGAGCAGCTTCTCGAATGGGCAAAACTACCGAGTTTAGAAAATCGAAGACTACAAGACATTTTAATTTTAATGTATAAAGTAAAGCATAATTTAGTACCCAAGACTATGATTGACATTTTCCCTATCTCAGATAGTAAATACAATTTACGTAACAAAGATTTCTGAATCCCTAGAGTTAACACTACAAAATACGGCAAACATAGTATCCGATATCTAGGACCCTATTTATGGAGTAAAATGAATATTAACTTTCGTCAAAAAACGAGCCTTATAGCATTCAAAGATGCAATCCGAGGAATGAACTTAGAAGGATTATTAGACGGGAGCTGCAATTGTAAAGGGTGCCAGTCCTGACCGAGATGTCTGATTTTAGTCCCTTTTTAAATTATATATTTTTAACTAACTTTGTAATGTTAATAGGTTATTATTTGCTAATTGGATATGATTAGCACTTAAATAATTTTACTCTTTTTACTGTTATTGTAAACTTATTTAAATTTGTAAACTTTTATCTGTCAATTTCAGCTTTTAATTGTAATTTTATCGATCAATTATTTTATCTTTTAACTAAGTGTCCACAATTAGCTCTTAGCTGAGAGCTAAATCTATCCACACTCAAATAAAGGTTATTTATTTATTTATTTATTTATTTTTTCCTATTGATTTTCTGGAATCATCCTTTCTGACGAATTTTTTTGTATACAGGTTATCCACTAAGCTTGTTTGCTCTAGATGACTTGGATATTGGCGTGGCCAAGCTTCAGTGCGTCTTAATGGAAAGAGACAGCACGAGAGGGTCCAAAATCCAAACATCTTGAACGAAGCTTTATCAAAATAGTGTTTCTTTTAATCCATGAAGGACATAAGAAATATCATATTTTTTCCAGGGTGCAGCCGGTAGAGTGGGCAAGATAAGGCCACCTTGACCATTCAGCTAACCGACCGCAGCACAGGATTTGATTTGTCGAAGCATTCATAAGTTACGCATATAATAAGAGGAAATAAATTATTTCTTTGGTTTACATGTTAATCTCTTCAATTTTAATTAACTAAGTTAATATATTGAAAAGTTGGCATAACGACACACGAGTCCTTATGTTCAATGAAGTCGGACAGCACTTACTGATGTGTGTATCAAGTGTCTGAATGAGAGATTACAGCCAGCGATTCGACTGAATAATTCTGTAAGGTTATAAGCTGAATTTCCAGTTTGATTGACCACACACGAGGGTTGCTGTGCAATGACCAAGTGGCCCTCCCCGTCATCTCATGCAGAAGGTTTTGCCACTTTGCGGATGCCAGCTATATTACCTAGCTGTTTGCTTTAAAATTGGCATGCTGATCATCTGTTATTCTAGCTTCCCCTAAAGGTATCTTTCTGCTGGCAGCTTCTTAAGCCTGTGTGTACAGATATGTAGATTATGACAGTTTTCATCTTCTTCACTTTCGCACCATGCAACTTGGCTTAGGAGACAGCTGTGACATTTGTGAAGCCATTTGGTCCTTTTCCATTTTTGTCTGCAAAATGGAGAAGAAACGAAAGAGCCTTTCATCGTTTAAAGGTTCAAGTGTTGAAGTTGTATTCATTCAAAGATCATGCAGACTGAAGGTAATTTTGTCAAACCTAACACATCTTCACAAAATTTTACCTCCTCCAACAACTTTTGAAGACGTTCAACCTGCTTCTGTAGTTCCTTGTTTTTCATGCTTTCATGGTGATACTTGAGGTCCTTGGTTCCGTATTTTATTCCATTTGTAGGAAATCCATCGTGTACCTCTTCTGAGTTTCTTTTCTTCATTGCTCTTATCTAAGAACAGAGTGACAAAAAATTAATGCAGTAACATTTTTGGAAGAGAAAAATTAAATTGATGAGAAATATTACGAAACCTAGAATGAAATCTAGTCGAGATATCACTGTTTTAGGCTCCACAAGGATCGACAAGGAAAACAAAACATTTCAGGGAATCAGTGGCACAGTTTACAATATATATAAATACCATGCTAATTCCCCAGGAGTATTAAGGTTGTTATATGTTTGCTTTTATCTGTTCGTTTACTTGTTTGTTTGCTTGTTTGTTTGTTTGTTTGTTTGTTTTTGCTTCCTTTTTTGCTTGTTTTTCTTTCGGTAATGTTGCTTGGATGAACCTCATAACAACCGAAAGTCAATACGATAGCAAGTTTGTCAATATGAGCCACCAAAGAGTTCTTTTGCCTATCACTTGACCAAGATAACCCCATAAAAATAGACTTTGAATTTACTAGTGACTTTTAAAGAGTTCCAAGGTTGAAATTTTGTCCAGAACATTGAAGTTAACAATTTCGAGAAGAAGTCTGCATTATCGAGCTTTCAACATAACATTGATTGTAGTTTGAAGCTTTATTTTGGGTGTCCGCCGGAAATGTGCCTTTGATGAATGTGTTTATCTATCACTTTTTACCATTCCTTGAAACGCATATTTAAGATCTTGCGGTTTCTAAGAATTCTATCACATCTGAAGAAATCTTACTAATCAGTTTGGATAAAGATAACAGTTTTTACAGTGGCCTTCTTCTATCAAATCTTCAGAGGCATTTCAAATTTACTCAACGAACAAGACCAACAAACCTTTGGTACAAAGACGAGGCATAACGTCACAGTGGTACAGAATACAATGCAGACGGTTATGACGTAAAATGAGATTTCATACTCTTGCTTTTCACTGTAAATTGCCACAGGAACTCCTATCGTACAGACAATAAACACATTGTACACAGCCATACCTGCAGAGATATATAACAAATAATAATTCATGCTTCAAGGCTTATAATTCACCCCTCTGTAACAGACCCACTGGGACCCGACCCAGTGGATTATTTTTCCTTACCCAGTGGAAATTTAGCCTCCGCGGTACCCAGCGAATATTTTGATTTTACCCAGCTATTTTTATGCTGCCCCAGTGACTGTTCGGTTTGACTTTTATATACCTAGCGTATTTCTGCAAACGAGCAAAAAATAATAATAATAAATACAACAACAATCCGAAGCCGGCTTTTAAAAAAAAATACTCGCAGGGGGAGTGAAAACGCCGGGATATATTTGAACCATGTGACACTGAAGTCGGTCGTAGGCTAGGACTGGTGCCGATCGAACAACATGTCAAAGATGGCGGAAGCTATGGTTCTACCAGCAGTTCTAAATGTGGAACGGAAAGCAATTCATCCTCGTCGGACTCTGATGACTATCGCGCTCGAAAACGAGGTCGACGTAGAAAAAGAAGTAAACATGTACGGGAGGTGGAAAAAATTAAGAAGCTGAGATCCAACAAAAGTAAAACCTACCGGCGCAAGTCTGGAAAGGATCGCGACAAGTCTCGCCACGCTTCTAAAGGTGATGGCCACGAGCCTATTTATGCTGCTCTTGTCATATTATAATCACAGCGCCTGCAAAGTTAATTTGAGCTCAGCAAGGCGTGGGAATCATTTGTCTATTTTCTGAAGAATCGCCAAGATTGTACAGTAACCGTGCAGGTTGAAACCGTGTCGGAGTAATCGGTGGCTTTGATTCTAGGGCACATCAATGATTCTGATCAAACTGATGGGCCGCTAAACTGTGTTTCCCCGCTAGTGTAACGGTGCGGGGCGCATGTCTGTACGTAGCTGAGCATCCATCAGAATTGCAAGGTGCTATCCGAATGTCTTGTTCTTTAAAATGCCTTGTCCGGTTTCAGTCTACATGGGATCTTGCTGAATCAATGGAATTAGTGTCAGAAAGAACTCGCTCATCTGATCCAGTTCACGCTTCCTCTGTTATAAAGACACTGGTCGGCTCACTTCCAGATATCATCACGGCAGCTGACATGTTTAAGTGTGTTATCACAGACATACGAGCTTACACCGGTGTTGTTTCACTTGATATAACCCGTGGATCTATGGCTTCACGTACAGAAGGGGGATTTTACGTACAGTAGCTGTCCGACTATTTCAAGTACACTGGAAAGGAGAATATTCTGAGCGAAATCAAAGTTAAGAATATTGGCACGCGCATGATTGAGGGATTATATGGCCATGTCACTGAGAAGAATCCAAGAAATAACCCAAAATTTCTGCAGTTTTCGAAACGTGTGGCCACTGAGGCTTTTCACTTGGTTATCCCTGTTGTTACTTCAGGTAGCCCCATGTGTCAAAACGCCAGAGAACAAGAGACCTCTTCGGAAGCAATGTGGGCAATGTTCCAACAGAGACATGAACATTGCTTCACTAGTGAAGACTTAGGGAAAGTAAAGACGAACTTGGAAAATGGTAAGGACATTCACCCAGCTTTGTTAAGAAAGCAGTTGTACATTAGGACGATGGCGTTTTGTCGGAGGTATGTGAGCATGATGCTTGGACGTAAAGGAAACTTGACTAATGAACAGAGGGCGAAGCTTAGGGATATTCACGTGGCTATCACGTCCCGACCCATGAAGACTTTAAGAGATTTCCGGAAGAGGAAGTATGGAACACCATCTATCATTATTGGCCAGCATGACTATTATGCAACCAGGCGTCCCTTACATGCGATACCCATACAGGATTCCATATTTACACCCTCAACGAAAGGAGAAAAGGAGACGCTGTCGCTGTAGCCGTCATGCATGATCAGGATGATGTTTCTAGTTATGTCAACAGTAACGTTTTCGAAGTGGGAGAGGTAGTGGCCTTTCGTGGAACTGATGGATTGCCTTTTAATCTGTTGAGAGTCACCCATAACATATCTCTGCGCAGTCTCGGCCCCCGATTCAGAGTCCGCGAGGACGTCCTTGTTGAAACTGCACGAGATGATGACAGCATTTGCTATTCCCTAGATTCCCACCGGAAGAATGCGTCCATGGTATATGCGCATGTGTTGCTGGATGGAAACGACTGGGTAGTCACCTTGTTCTTGGAGGAGGCTGTCACAGTGACGGAAACTAAATTCTTAATGTCAACAGAAACATACAGCGAAATTCTGGAAATAACAGAACAATTTGAAGATTCCATCAAGCGAGCATTGCAATCAGATGAATCAAATGAAGACACTGTACGAGGAAAGATCCACGGCGGGCACACGAGATGGTGAATCTTCAGAAAGTGATCACGAGGCACAAGAAACCGTGGTATATCAAGATCGTAGGCAAAGAAGAGACAGAGGGAACAGATATCAAGACATCATTGCATGTTTACGATGACTTTGATGATCGTTTTCTGACCTGTGCAAGTCTCCGGAGGGTGAGTATAAGTTTGCTAGCTTAGATTACACTATTTCCTTCAGTTTAGCCGCTATAAAACTGTTATAAAGCAGCCACTTTCTGGGAACGGGAAAATGGAAAACCATAGAAAACCCCTTATTTTCGACAACTGGCTATTTTTTTTTTAATCGAATAAATCTACTAAAAAACCCAGCCAAAATAACCCGACCCAGTGCGAAATTGGCCAGCCCAGTGACGGTTTTTCCGAAAACCCGGTGGGGATAAAGATTCCACTGCGTCAGTTACAGAGGGCTGTTTTAATTTGTCGCCTTCGTAAGCGACCTTGTTGCAGAGAGTTGTCAAACTGTGGTGAACCAACTGTACAGCATCACCAGGCGGCCGCGCAGATTCAATCTTTTCCCACAGAAACAGCATTCAAGCTATAGTAGTCAACCTTTCTAGCTTTTCACAAAAAATTACTTTTTCTTCAAAAACATTGGAGAGGAGACGTCCGCATCTGTATCAACTATGTCGTGGCAAGACCTGAATTTTTCATGGACATCGGCGTGTCCAAAGACTTTTTGAAGCTAAAATTGCTGTTTCTAATTGGTATTTTAGGACGATTTTATTTTCCTGAGTTTTGAAGCATTATCAAAGCTCCTTCGAGTTTGTTTTTCTTTTTGGAAAAGTCCAATGTGGCAGACATTTTGAAATATATGACGTCATTTCGACAATCTGTGACGCCATAATTAACATGTGCTTATCACTGAAGCAAGCAATCATTACTTTTAGGTCTATCTTTTTACATCTAAAAAGGGGTTACTCCCCAGCCCTCCCGTCGTTAGGGTCATGAACAATTAAGAGTATAAAGGCAAATACAATGCGGAACTATACATTCTAAAAATTACTTTAACGGTTTACAATCATTTAGATCACCGAGGTAACACTGAGGTAGCTAAACTATTGCTTCAATATCGATGAATCTGGATTTTACAGTTGTCAGAAATTGAGAGGCATACGTGGACTTACCAATGTGGTGTGAATCATTCAGTGCCGCTATATTGACTTTACGAGTCTCCCACGCTAAAAATAATCCAAATATAAGAAGAATTCCCTTGAAACCGTACACCAAAAGAAGCCAAACAAATGAGTTGTTCATTGCACAGTGATATATCATCGGCCGGTAGATAATCTCCGCATGTGGTTCATTAGTCTGTAAAAAAGGCCAGTGAATCACTATTAGAGTCCAGTACGTCAACGATCGATAGACCATCTTGAAAAATGGGGCCAAATTTTAAATCTCTGTCAGCATCCCCTTTTTATTTTCCTTAATCGTAAACTTTGGCCTGTTGTTACTTTACTGAGGCTTTTTTTAAATTGAACGTCTACTAATAAAATTGACTTACTGCAAGATACTTGACATGATAAAAAAGCGAGCAATTTATAGTACCTCGTTGCTTAGAAACTTCGCTTCTTTACGCAGAGGATCTACCAAGGACCATATTATGATAATGACAGCGTCAACAAACAGGAGAACAAAGATCATTGCAAACAAATGCATGTCTTTAATCACCTGTTAATTTGAAAAGAAAAAGAGAAAAATTAGGCAAAAACCAACTTATTTGGTACTGAACTAACTGGATTTGTTGTGCTTGTGTTAAAGCATAGTGTGTCCTAAGCTTTGAGCAAGTAAAAATGTCGAATATTCAGGGCTTTGAAAAGATTACAGCCTGTTAAGGAGGAGGGTGCCGTTCATTTATTGTATTTGTTCAACTGGTTGCTGATTCTGACATCGTTTCAATGAGTCATTCAACTAGGCTAAGAGCACCACGAAATTTCTCACACGAGCTTTTTACAATGAATAGGAGTATGTGATATGACGTGATCAGATTAAACTACACATTAAAATGTGATCTTCATGCATTGAACACGTCTACTGAAGTTTCATTCTAAGTATCAACCGAAGAACTTCAATATATTCTCACAATCGGAAACACTAGATGGTTTTAGATTGTGACTCCGAAGTCAGCTACTTTTTAACCATCTATAGCACTATAGTTGAGTAACGTAAAAAACATTAGGCTCGATTTCCGCCGCTCTCTCGTCACGGTCTGGTCTACCCTCTCGAGCCTAATCAAACATGAGAGACAGTGTTTCATCGGGATATCCAAACACCGAGAAGAGAGTTGAAAATACGACTCGAAGAGAAGTATTTTTGCGGAAATTCTAGGTGTTTGGATAGCCGATGAAACATTCTCTCGAGTGTTTGATATATCTCCTCAATCGAAACAAAACTGGGTCGGTTTGTTCAAAGCCCGATTAAGCTAACCCAAGGTTAGCGAGAAGTTTGATTTCACTTTTGTAACTTTTTGGTTAGATAATCTGTTTATATTGTTTACCCTTCAGTTTTGAGCTGTAGTTATCTCAACCTACACCAACGTTATAGAGAGGAAAAAAATTTTAAGCAAGAAAAATAATGCTGCAGTTAACGTTTAACCCTGGGTTAACATTAACCGGCTTTCGAACGACCCGGCCCTGAAGAGTAAATCGAGAATGCTAATCAAAACTGGGTATTCAAACTTCCTTGTTTTGCTTTTATTTTTTTTAATTTCAATCACCACGTCTCTGGTGATGACTTGACTTACCCGTCTGTGTACTCGAATTTTTCTAGTGATTCTGTGAACCCGCCAAGTCTTTGAAAACATCGATCCAAAAGCGATTGTAAACCCGATATCCAGGGTGAAAACTTTAGCCTGAAAACAAATAAGAGACCCATTTACAATGAACCAGTGGCATCAGTTTCATAAGAGTTTGGTAAGTGCTATGGGCGATCCTTAAGTGACCTTCACACGGCAAACTTAAGTTGGCAAACTAGGTGCAAACTCGTGTTGGAAAACTTCAAGCAGTTGGCAAACTCGTTTCTTCACACGTCGAACTCGAGTCAAATCACAACACACGGTAATTTGCAACATGGCCGACATATTTAGTGCAGCGGCACTCACGTAGAACAGTGAAACAGGAGAGAAGAGAAGAAACAGAAAGCGGTGGAGAAATAGAAAGGTTTGGACGAAACCCAGTCTGTGCGTGAACGCCTTCATTTATAGATGAAACAACCCTTACAGCCGGAAAATTGTGAACCTCTCCGATAAATATAAAGCTTTGACAGGCTTGCGTCCCCCATTTTGTGAAGTGCCACGCAAATGAATCACGTAAATAGAGCGCGTGTTTTGATTGGTTCACAGTCACCAACACATGTTTGCCAATGATTTTTCTTTTTGTATCTTTTCATAGCTATAAAGAAAACCGCTGATAGCCTAAATTAGTATATACTAAAACAGTGGATAGTGTTAAATGCGCACGCTGATTGGCTCGTCAAACTCCGGATATCCTGTGTTAGTATATACACACTCAGTGATCTTGGTGTTTTAAGCAATCTGATTGGTTCGCTATCTCTGGCTAATGAGCATTATTCACCCTCTACCGAGTGAATAATGCGTAAGCCAAACAAAAATAAAGCATACTTTTGAATAAAGTATACTTTTCATTCACACTGATTTGAACGGTGTCTAAGGACAAATATTCTAGACTGTCACGAGGTTTTTTCGAATATTAACTATAGATTTTCCATGTTCAAAGATTCTGTAAATAGTTTCGCGAATTCGCGCATGCTTTGTATCGCTTGCACGTTTTCCACGCATGAATTGAGAGGTCAATTAAATCGATTTTTAATGGTTTCCTTCTGAAAATGTTGTTGAGATCACTTCCTGTGTATATACTAAAACAATTATTCTTCTCAATCTCGGTGAATAGTGGCAGAATATTTACCTCGCCGCTTCGCGGCTCGGTAAATATTCTGTCACTATTCACCTCGATTTCAAAGAATAATTGTTAACTATTTACCTCCGAGCAACTCAAGAGAAAATGGCGTCCCGGTTTGCAGCCGTGACAAGTGAAGAAATCATCCAAATTAATTTTTGTGGTGTATATTATCTAACTGTTTTAGTATATACTAAAACAACTATTCACCTCAGTGTCGGTGGCTAGCGTTGGATATTTACCTCGCCGCTTCGCGGCTCGGTAAATATGAACCGCTAGCCACCTCCACTTCAGTGAATAGTTGTTAACTATCACTGTTACCGATGGCTAATTTGTTAAAACCACCCGCAATGCATGGCATTGTTTGGGAAACAATTGTATTTTGCAAAAGGATAGTCACCTTACAAATAAAGCTGGTTAGTCTTTCGCCATCCACAGAGAAAAGAATCACTGATACATAGGCTAGAATACAACCAACAATTATTGCATTGTTGATGTTAGGACTTGACATCTTAATGTACCTGGAAAATTATACAAAAAGAAGAGAAGTTTGTTTAGCTTGTATCTGCTTTAGGCTGTGATAGTCTAAACAGTGTAAAAGAATTGCATTAAAACAGTTTAGTAGAATTCTACTAGTATACTTATGCAGATGCTGCAATCTGATTGGCTGAGCTACTCGTATACTATCAGCCATTAGTATAAATATACTAGCGTTCTATCACGAATACCGTTCTCTGATAGGCTACGCTACTCACTATCTATTCTGTGATAGATGGTGAGTAGCGTAACAGTATGCGCTTGTTAACAAAATGACGGCCTTTTCTTGGCGTTTTCGAAGTGTTGAGAAGAAGATTTAGATTAAGTTTTGAACGACTAGAAGATTTATACTAAAACAATCAGATCATTCGCTCTCGATTTCTATCGTGCGATAGTTGACTCGGGCCGCGCCCTCGTCAACTATCACGCGATAGAAATCTCGAGCTCATAATCTAATTGTTAATTAGAGTACAGTGACTGCCGGTCGTCCACGAAATGCGTTGTTTTTATAGTTTTTCCGAAGTTTTGGAAGGAATTTTAGATGTAAACTGGTAATTTTAAAACTCGTGAGAAGACTGAAAGAAGCACATTTACGGTTTCTTGACTTTAAAAACTTGAAAATATTGAAAAGGCGGGTACGCGCGTAAACAACTGCCAAATTTGCAGTTCGATACGTGCAACTTTTTTTTGTTCAAGGGTAAAGTTCAATGATGCATGGGAAAATCATTGGAAACCGTTATTTGCGTTAATTTCAGTTAGAATTCTACTAAAACAATTAGATTATTCGCTCTCGATTTCTATGAGGCGATAGTTGATGAGGCCGAAGGCCGAATCAACTATCACCTCATAGCAATCGAAAGCGAATAATATAATTGTTAATTAAAAAACAGTCCTAAGAAAATACGCGCGCTGATGGGTTAAAAATCGTGTTTCTATAACTCGATGGAGGCAGAATTAGCACGAGCTGTTGACTTAATGATGGCGCGAGCAAAGATAATTTCCATTTCTATAATCAAAGTTAACAAATGTTTTCCTTTTTTTTGTCACGGTGTTTTCTAGAAGGAATAGAACATGTACTTCAAGTTTCTATCGAGTTATAGAAACACTCGTGAAAGGTTGAGAAAACTCGAAAAAGCTGTGGACTTTTAACTCGATAGAAAAACGGTACATGTTTTCTATTTCTTAAATATTAATTTAGGCTCTTCTCCTACCGTTAGACCGAAGAAAAGATCTGAAATTCCATCTGATAAATTCCGCGCTTAGGACGTGTACTTAGATCCCCCAATATGCAATTGTTTATTTATATTATGAAATTGTTTTAATGTGTTTTCTAGTGAATCTTATTTCATTATGTACAGTAGCCTATAAAGATTAATAGTTGCTTGTCAGCCGCTAACGCTGACATTTATGTAGAAAAAAGGTTGAAGTTATCAGTTCAGATTTTCATTTTATACATAGACTGCTTTTTGAACTGCTCAGCACTATGTAGACTTCCTCACCTTTCCTTCCTGTTAACAACATTAAAGTGCAAAAATCCAAAGCAGAGCAATATTCCCATGCAAGCCACAACACAAATGACGATGAAGTTCCCTTGAGACAGTTGGATTAACTTGTCTTCATAAATAACGTGATCACGAGGTGAAATTCCATCTGTAAAATGGAAAAACAAGTTAAATAAACCAGAGATCAGCTGAATGTAGAAATGCCGTTATCACAATCTAGGCCTTAGCTTGATGTTTAACGTCATTCTGTCCGTAAAACGACTGACTGTCCACAAAAGTAGGTTGCTTAGTAAAAGTTGCGAACAGTAAGCGGAACAAGACAGTTGAATACTTCCATCTAAGGACCTACGGCCGGATCCAGAGTCCGTCTTATACAGATGTCCGTAAACAATGCATGAGCTAAGTGTAATGTCATGAACATAGGTATCAATGAAGCTTGCACAACTGTAGATACTGGTTCTCACGACAGTGGCTACAATACAGTGCAGTGATGCAGATGAAAAAAGGCGTGGAGTCGTAACAGCCGCATATAGGTAGACACCTTACTTGTTTACCCCCTGATAAGTTCTTTACCGTGCAAACTGTTTTTGTGGAGCAATACTAGTATTCCTTATTTTTCAATTGACGAAAGTCATGGCAAAGAACGTTTTGATTTGAAAGTCGTGTAACATTGACAATTTCAAATGCCAATATGATTCGACAAAAGAAGTTTTACCTCTCCACTGAAAATCCATTTCATTGTAAAACGTGAGATTGTCCGGTTTTGTAGCGTCATGGAAAGCTATAAGGTCTAACTCACTTCCTGAAAGAAATGTATTTATCACCAAAATTTAGTTGCTAAATTTTGCGAGGTTTTCATGAAATAGTACGTTTAGTGGAAGAAATAAACATCATTACGAGATTCTCAAACTTATTAAAGAAAGGGCGGCTTCCTGAGGGTTTTGGGGGAACAAGGGAACACGATCATGCATTTAGTTTAAGGGAACAAGGGATATTTTGGGATTAATTTGAGGGAACAAGGGAAATATCTATTCCCATTGGGAGCAATGGAGCAGTAATCAATAAGGAACAGAGGGTAAAGGAATGCACTTTGAAGGGATCAAGGGAACATGTTATCCCTCCTTGATAGGTCCTCAGGAACGTTCCGATCCTGGAGGACAATGAATACTAAGAGTTTAAGTCTACACAGGACCAACACTCATTCATTCATTCGTTCATTCACCCTGACGAAGTGACCTCTAGAAACCACCAGGCTTATAATTGAGGCCACCTCGTACATAACCGTGGGCAGCTTTGCTAATCCAGTAATTATTTTACTAAAAAATATTGCAGTTTTTTTCATAAAGTTAGGAAAACTTGACAAAAATGTTATGAAATCCGCGTTACCTATAAGTTGGAAAACTTCAAACTTTCCAGTTCTGTCTCCATGACTCTCTAATTGAACTTCACCCTATAAACGTTTATCAGAAAAACATAAATACAGAAAACGACGCATCAGAAACGTTCTAAACGAGAAAATCTAAACTTTTAAGGTATGCACGGTTCGTAAACTTCTTGATTATACCTTTCTCCGACTCTTTTGAATCTCAGATCACTATTAACATCTTCTAGCTCAGTCTGCCGGCAAAGGGGCAGAGTTTTGAACAGTGACTCATGCTGAACGTCGTCGACAAATTTCGAATAACCGTTCTACCTTTTAAAGTTATATTTATCTTTTGATACATTGTACAGTCTCCCTGATGAAAGCTGTACTTAGTGGGGTATGGGGTTCTTGACATGAGTTGAGTATCACAGGCGGCTTGTAAGCCTCGGCCGGCCGTATAAAAACAGGAAGATAGCGTGTGTCGTGGAAGGAGAGAGTAGGTTAAGTCTGCTAAGAACTAAGTAGCCCATCAAAGTGGTGCTTGCTCCGGCCAGAGCCACTGCCGGGAGTATTTCTACTCCCCCTGGATGGGATACTAATCTATCGTAGGGTTACCCGAGTATTAAATTTGCTGGTTCCCTAGAGAGAGGCACTATGGGGATAAAACGCCGCGCCCAAGGGACAGCGCAATGTCCCCGACCAGGGCTCAAACCCCCACAAGTCGAGTCGGAGTCGAGCGCAATAACCTGCAGGTCATGTTAATACATGTATTTTGGACCTGGATCGAGAGGTTCTGAATTGCATTTTTATGTCAACAAAAAGAACTTGGAATGATACAATTACTTTAGTTCAGTAAGGCCCCACGTATTGGCTCTGTAACTCATAATGCATACTAACCGTTACGCCTGGAAACCTCGCTTTAAGCAGACTACTCTTGATAGTTTCAGTTGCATTATCTTCTCTCACATCCAATATGTTCAATGATCCTGTATTTGATAATTTGTTGACGGAAGAATTCAATGCAATGGCAATTAACCAAGCCGCGTCGAAACCAAAAGGCCCATAGAGAGACTTCTGAACGTTTGCTATATTAGCATATACTTCATAGGCTTTGGAAAACTGCTGAGGAGTCTGTTGAAAAGGAAAAAGAGACAATGTGTGACCCAATTTCGACCGAAAGCGCGCGGATTTGAAACTATATATATATATATATATATATATATATATATATATATATATATATATATATATATATATATATATATATATATGTATTTAATATTCCCTTTTTTTCATCCTATCACTTAGGTATCTAAAAAAATGGCGCCCAACGTATTTTTTTACGGAATTGCATGTTACCATGCCAAACATAGTTTGGCAGACCTACAATTATAGAGTTCCTGTAATTAACTGACTTCTTTTATTGATGGATTGGCCAGAATATGAGAACAGAAAGATGTGAACATATAAAATTGACTAATTCCTAAACTTTGAATTCTTACCCATGGGAATTATTATTTGATTAAACTCCTTACCAGTTGTTAACTATTCAGTCTATTAAAGTGAAATTAAATGTATTCTTAAATAGCTGAAGAACTTAAAACAGCCTTACAAAGATCATTTTGAGATCTAGACTTCTCACTTGCCATAGTTTTGTGATGTGCGCCTAAATCATAGCTAATCCTATATCTCTCATAACGAAACTAATATAATGAACACACACATCACCCTCACTTCGGATTCATCTCTACTTACTAAACCAGATATAGTGGACTTGTTATCCTTGCTTATATAAAGATGGTCAATGGAAATGGAATATTCCGCTGCCTGGTTTACTTGTTTTCGAGAACAACTCAGGGAAGGGTACGTTCTATTCCACCAGACCCGCGAATCTGGAGTATGCAATACCCAGCCGTATTTACTGCCATACAAGTTGTGCTTGTGGATCTACGGAAAAGAAGTACATGTTAGGACATGCTAATACGTGCATGTAAATGGATCTTGTCAGGGGATCTCCTCGTAAAGCCCAAAATGGTTTGCTGAGAGCTTGTGCCTAATAATAGTTCCGTAACAAAACATTCGATTGGGTTGTTTTTGCAATTTCAGTGTGCCCGGAAGGTAACGCAGGCATACTTCTCTGAAGAGAAGTATGTCTCTGTTCGTAATGATCCAGACAAATCACGCTACCTCGTGCTTACAGTCCTACGGCTTCAGTTTCGATACAAGAAACAGAAATGGAGGCCGCTGGCGGTGAAATAGACTTTAAAATTGTAAGGAAAACAAGTGATTACGCAAAAATGCAGCCTGGTTTCGATGTCATACAAGTTCTACTAAGCCAAACGTGTTTGAAATAGAACAGAAAATTCAGAGAAATTATTTTACCAGACACATAACACTCGTCGTTTTCTGTAGGAAGGCGAACACAATCCTTGCATCGATATCCTGGAGAAAAAAGTCATTATGTGAACTAGCTTAACAAATAATTCTAAACTTAAAGATGATTTCCAGTCCGTACTGCGCACTTTCAGCACCGTAATGTCCAAGGACTGGAGGAACAGATAATGTCCAAGCGTAAAGCTTCGACCGCTTCGTATCCATAATGGCGGTTGTTTTGAAACCGTGTTTAAAATATACTTCATGAGTAGTTGCGAAATGTTTATATTTTGTGTCTTACATGCAAAAAGCAAAAAAACGCAAACAAACTGTCGATAGTGCACAGTGCGGACTGAAAATCATCTTTAAAGGGTGTTTTCTACGGGTGTAGGTTTCATTCCATGTTTATTATCCAGAACACTTTATACTATGGAGTACTATTTACGTGAGTTCATTTTCATCTCTAGTACTGCAGCCACAATAACTTATAAGTACCACTTTATCAGTTCAG
Organism: Platygyra sinensis; assembly: GCA_019787425.1. Lineage (NCBI taxonomy): Eukaryota > Metazoa > Cnidaria > Anthozoa > Scleractinia > Merulinidae > Platygyra > Platygyra sinensis. Next base: position 15,621 of record JAHPZR010036779.1, read on the forward strand.
TTTTGCGGTCGTATCGCAGTTGTGTAGGATTTATATGAGCAAGTGCATGGTTTTCTATTGCTGCTAATCATTAAGTGTTCAAGTGAGAATGAGAAATACAGCTATTAAGTTAGCCTGAATGAGAAAGATCACCCAGCTTAGATGGCTAGTACGGTAAGATTGTACTTTATAACGATAATGCGTGCTTTCAATTATGTAAATAAATAAGGGAGTGTTAGCTGTGATTAACGTGGACGGACGCTTAGCAAGGCTAACTACTGTGACATTTATCACAATCAAAACATTGGCTGATTCAAGTCACCTTGATGTGTTTTAGTTGGTTATCGGCATCATTTCTGTCTCCGAAGCTCCCGTATGACAGCACAGTGATATTGTTACTTTCGCATTCCTTCTTAAGGTCAGATGCAGCCTAAGATAATTAAAGACAAAAGTAAATGGTTTCAACCCTGGAGTACAATTAATTTGTAAAAATGCAGTATTGTTTAGATGTGGGTGGTTTCTTTGCTGGTGACTTATCATGACGCATCAGTGTAAGTGACAAGTCATCTAAGGGTCAAGCACAGAAATATATTTTATATATCATTTTCTTGTCGCAAACCCATCACATTAACTTTAACATATTTTTTCTCCATTTTAAGTTTGGCTAATGTAGCGAAATAAATCACATTTTAATTTCACCCTATAGTTTTATCGTTCAAAATATATTCATGGTCGCGAAGAAACGAGTGGGCACAAAGATACCTAAAGTCTGAAAATTTAGACATTGCAATCAACATTCCATTACAAGTTTTTGCTGTAAAATATAGTCAAAGTTTTGCTCCCAAGATTTCGTTTGAAAATGACTTTTTAAACAACAACAACCACAACAGCAATGTTTATTTGAACTGTAAAATTAACTTAATAACTAATTAAATAAGAAGTACTATTTCAAAAACGAGTGCGAGGGTTTCATCAGGTTTCCAAACGCGAGAAAACATTTGAAACCACGAGGCCGCAGGCCGAATGGTTTTATTGTTTTCGTGCATGATCCTCAAAACAATGTGCATGATGTGCATGATCCTATCACCTAATTGCTTCGCTGTGACAATTTTTGAATATTCATCAACTGATGTCACGTGGTTACCTAGCTGTTTGTCAGTTCCGAGCGAACACGTTGCTTCACAGAGCAAATGGCAAAGTGTAGATTTAGACCTCCTAAAACTAGCGAAGAAAAGGGAAAAGTGTGTGGCCAGCGCAATTCTGAGGTAACATGTGCATTTGGTCTGATAAAATTTCTAACTTCAGTGCTAATTTAGGTCGGAATTGTACAGCAAGGTTGAAAGTGAACCAAAACACGAGGTCGCCACCATCGAGCGAGAATTTAAATTTAGAAAAAGAATGGGCTTTTCAGTTTTGGGTAGTTTAACAACTGTACCGTTACATTCAACGTTAGCAGTAAATAATTTAGTTTTAAAGTTTGTTTCGTAAAATGTGTTATTAAATAAAGTTGTTAATCTCCACGTGTTTTTGTTGCGTTATGAATATGCAGATTAAGGTATCAGTATAACCCATTTGACCATCAGCGCGCGGTACGCTCTAGCGCTTGTGATTTTAACCAAAACCCATATAAACCGTATATTATTGGAAGCTTAATAACTAACGATTATGACCTGATCTGTTTAAAACAGTAAAAGTTTACCGTGTTTCGAAAATGTGAATATGTTTACAAAGTTTCACGAACCCATAAATCAAGTTCCACTCCCGCTAAATTTAGGCCGAAGAAAACGATTAACATGGCATCCGTTTCTTCACACATTGACCTCAAAAACCGTGTCTCAAATTTTTGGCACACCCGTTTGTTATTTTTTTAGACGAGGATAAAGTTAGAAGAGAGAAAAAAATGGAACTGCCCGCGAAAAAACGGCATAACTTTTTAATGAGGTGAATAATCAAAATTCGCAGACACGGTTTTGCTGGCGAATGTTCTGACAACATTGTCTCCGAATTTCAGCCAATTTGGTCCAGGGGCCGCCGACTTGGAACTCAAAATGTACGTACAACTCGCCAATTTTTTACTTTCGAGAAACAGAGAAAAAATAATATTCGGCGGCATCCAAGTGCGAAGAGATTATCACAGCAAGAGAGATACCGCAGAGGGATCAGCTTTCTTTACAACAATAGGACTGTGACAGTTAACATGGAACAGGTACAAATTTCCCGCGGCGCCGCGCGGTAAATTTTTCTCCGCTTTGTCGTGCGGGCAGTGAGATTACCAAAGGTTAACAAACGTGAATTTATCTTTTGATTTACTATATTAGCGTTCAAAATTTTACATATTGAGAAATAAATTAAAAATACATACAGTTGCTGGTCACCAAAATAACATAAGAGCTAAACTAACTGCGTGACCACCATTTATTAATAATCGAAAATAAATGTAAGGTCAGAAAAGAGACATTTTGCATTTTACATTTTACACGCTTAATTAAGGAAATAGATTACAGAACAACTAATTCTTAAACATGTATACAATAAAAAGTAAATAAAAAATAAAAAAGTCACAGAAACACCAAAATATAGCAATTAGTGGTAAAACTTAATAGAAATTAATGAAATGCGAGCATTATTCTCTTTTGAATGAGGAGGGAGATAGAATTTTAAATCCCTCATCAATTTCATCCCATAATATAGGTCCATTGTATCGAATATGAAATTTGCCATAGTTTGGATGAATTTTTGGAACATAAAAAATTGTCCTAGTTGTTGTCCTAAAAGAAATTAGTTATATATATGCAGTGTCTATTCGTTTATCGTCTGTTTGTATTATTGTCTCCCTGTCTGTCTGTCTGTCTGCCTGCCTGTCTGCTTGCCTGCCTGCCTGTCTGTCTGCCTGTCTGTCTGTCTGTCTGTCTGTCTGTCTGTCTGTCTGCCTGTCTGTCTGCCTGCCTGTCTGTCTGTCTGCCTGCCTGTCTGTCTGTCTGCCTGTCTGCCTGCCTGTCTGCCTGTCTGTCTGTCTGTCTGTCTGTCTGTCTGTCTGTCTGCCTGTCTGTCTGCCTGTCTGTCTGTCTGTCTGTCTGCCTGCCTGCCTGTCTGTCTGTCTGTTTTCTTGTCTGTCTGCCTATCTGTCTGCCTGTCTGTCTGCCTGTCTTTCTGCCTGCCTGCCTGTCTGTCTGTCTGAATGCTTGCCTGCCTGTCTGCCTGTCTGCCTGTCTGTCTGTCTGTCTGCCTATCTGTCTGCCTGTCTGTCTGCCTGTCTTTCTGCCTGCCTGCCTGTCTGTCTGTCTGAATGCTTGCCTGCCTGTCTGTCTGTCTGAATGTTTGCCTGTCCGTCTGTCTGTCTGTTTCTTTGTCTGTCTGTTTTCGTGTTTATCTGTCTCTCTGTCTGTCTGTTTAACTGCTTGTCTGTCTGTCTGTCTGTCTGTCTGTCTTTCTTTTGTCAAGAAAAATTCCTAACAAAAAGGCACTTGGTAGCAGTAGTCTACTGTGTCTGTTTCGTTCTTCATGCTAATACTTCGCTTTACGCGCAATGACTAGCCTTCATACAGTATTTAATCCATGTTTAATTAGCACTCTTGAAAATTAATTGCGGTTAACAGCACGACCTAAGGCTATTTCCGTGACTTACCTTGATGTACGTATCTCTGCTGTAAAATAGTATCGATACTCGCTTCCATTTGAATTTCTTGGCAAGGGCCACAAAGGTAGATTTTGACGCAGATATTGACGAGATAGTGCGAAAGAAGTAAGGATAGGTCTTCGAATGAGAAAGTTCTCCACTCCCTGCCGACGCTGAAATCTGCGTAGCAGGAAAAAAAAGAAAAAAAAAGGAGTTTCCTTGATCGAACTTAGAAAATTTGTAGTCATACTTAGCAAAAATTCAGTTCTTCGAAGAGACTAACATGCATTCGTGTAATAAAATAAATAAATAATAAAAAAATAATAACTTTATTATTGTGTCAAAAGAGATGTAGCTGAGGGGAGAAGTTCCCTCTACTAATGGTGGACACCTAACTAATGACCTAATGATTCAGATTTTTAGTCAGGCTCGTTCACCTGTAGCCGTAGCTTTGAAGAAGTAAGTAAGCTACAATCCTAGCTTAAAGTCTTTGGGCGCGGCACTTTTGTCAACCTATGCTCTTGCTGTTCACCTTCCCTCACCCCTCCCCCGCAACACAGTGTTGATGTTGATTCATCCAAAGTAGACTCACTGTTCCAACATGGGGGGGGGGGGGGGGGGGAGGGGCAGGGGAGGGGAAAGGAGGCCCTCAGAAAATTTGATAAAGACTCAGGCTACTTAAAACCAGTGACAAGTTGTTACAGTGACAGCGTCACAAGTTGACATTTTATCAAGTGCCCCAAGGACTTTTGGCCAGGATTGTACCTTCATGCCTGTACGCCTTGGGAACCTGTAGGAATAATATCGTGGGTAGATAAAGGGTTACAGGCAGTTCAGTAAAGGTAAAGTTGAAGCCTACATATGAGCCAATTGTGGCCCATCAGACTGGAGCATATCCTGGTTTCTTTAGCACGAAGGGACTAGGAGTATTTAATTTACTTTCCCCTAGATGGGATGCTAGTCCATCGCAGGGTTACCCCCAGCATTAACTTCGTCGGTACTCATTTATAAACCTAGTGTAGAGAGGCACCGTGAGAGTAAAGTGCCTTGCCAGGGCTCAAACCCGGACCGCTCGATCCAGAGACGAGCGCACTAACCATGAGGCCACTGCACCTCCAACCAACAAGCAGTTCAGTACCTGAATCATTTTCCAGTACTTTGCGGTGTCAGCCACAGAAAGCGCCACGTTTGATCTGCCAGGTCCCAAAACCAGTGACGGTCTCCCTTCTCGGATGTAATCATAAAGGATTCTGTTGCCAAGACCAGTCTCTCCCTAAATGAGGAACAAGTGAAAGCACCTATACTTTTACGAAGCAGTAAAATTCTCGTTGGCTTACAGACGGTATCTGCGACCCATCTTGTACTGCACTACAGTAGAATCACGATTCCTTGATCGAACCCTCGATCTTTCAAGTTCCTAATTACTCGAATCAACAGTTATTTCCTTCCCCTCAATTGAACATTGTAATTTGATCTCCCGATTTTTCCTTTCCGTTGGTGATTTGAAAAATCAGGTTTCTCCCGTAAATCAGTTACATTGCCAAAAATTGCTCTTGTATGAAAATGAAAAATAAATTATTCCAAAGACTATCGCACAAAAAATAACATACTTTTTGGCAGTTTTCTCGTTGTCAGGTGCTATCTCAAGCTAGGAATACACTGCTTATAGTACTGCTTATTATTATTTGCGTAGTAAAGATATAATTTCTTCTAATGAAATACCAAATCACATGATGGAACTGATGAAAGGGACTCGAGAGAGTTTTTTTGGTTAAATCTGTGTAATAGGTCTGGCTTAAATCAAACTTAACCTCAAATCAATAGGAATCATTTATTCATTTCATAACCAGCTAATGCTCTTCAGGACCGCAAATCTGACGGAAAACACAGCTGGGTGAATCTTAGTCTATAGAATGATGAGGGACTAACGAAATCAATATCAAATTAAGCAAGTTTTAGAGAAAACATGTTACATAATTTTAGTTGGACCTCTTTTACTAAACAAATAAGTACCATCACAGAAAATAGCCCAATCTACCTGAACTTAAAATAATAAGTTAATTTTAAATTGTATGCACACACACTGCAAATTATAGTAGTTAATTATACGAGCGAATCGGGCTGCAGTCTATTTTTATCTCTTCCTTTGCCCGGATCCTGTAGATTTAACACCGCGTGAATTAAGAAGTATGGGCGGCCATCAGGACTGCATAGCACTACCGTACAACAGCCCCGTCCTCACTAGCGATGCAAGCATACCGAAAGCATAAGCATTAGGATAAAAGGCTTATGCGCTAGTGAGGACAGCCGCGACATGAACATAAGAGTACGAATATCAAAAACTTGCGTTCTCTTTATGCCGATTATACATATCATGCATATTATGTCGCTATTGTATCCAGTTAGAAGATAACAGTATGTGGCACACGCGCACTACGACGTGTATATCATACAGCAACATTTGTGCTGGCTCAAATTTCATTCTATCGCTTCTCAGAACTTGTAACTCCTGCCTTATGGACTTTGTTATAAAATGTAGGTGAGATGATCAAGATAATTCTCACCTTTGTGTCATTTGCCAACAATCTTAGTTCATAAGATGGTAAAATATCAGAGCTGTTGTTGATGTACTCAAAAGCCATTTGCATGGCAGCAGTGATGCCTGCTCCCCACCAGGCACGCTTTCCAGTGAGAGGGGCCATTGAGCCAATGTATAGGGGTACTTTGGCGGAAGGCTGTGTTTGGGCAAGCGATAAAAACCAGAACGGAAGGAGTTGCCACAGGAACATTTTAAGAAAGCCTGAATTTAAAATTGAAAACAGTTAGTGAAGTCGACACTTACGTGTAGCTAATGACAGTAAATACAAAGTGCACTTAAATGTAAAGTTCTGTGTTTCTCGCGCTAAGGATTTTACACGAGTTTGTCTTTACACCGAACTAATGAGACTTTTTTAAAGAAGCTTCACGCAGCGAGGAAAATCTAGCTAAACCACATCAGACACAAATCAGACACAAAAGCTAAAGAAATCTTTAATATAGGAAGCCTAATGTCAATAAATAAAATTCAAATGTAGCATTACCTCGAAATAATGGCCTTGAGTAACACTTTTTTGTAACACCTCGGTTTTGTTTTAAAGCACCGGCACAGGTTTAAACACATTAAACGTATTCTTTTATGTACTTATATCGATATATGCGCCTTGTAAATTCTGAAGGTTATGTAATAATATGCTTAAATTGCTGTGTTTTTCTCAATGTGTCTGATAGATTTACATTTTATCCAGACATTTTCATGACATAAATATAAAATAATTCCCGTATATGTCCCGTATATGTCCCAGTATATGTCCCAATAACATCAGTTGTGTAATAACAATCAGTTCTTAAACTGTTTAGCCGGCCACTGAAAGATGTACCAATAAAAGTATTAATTACTGAGTTACCATAACATCGCCGAGACTTGCAAAAGGAAAATTTTCTTTCCACCACAATTTAATTATACATTTTTCCTTATACCCCTTCAACAAAAGTTAATTTCACATAAAATGTATCACAGAGACCATGCATGTAAACATTACCCTCGAAACTTTCGCATTTGCTTTGTCGCTTTACTCTGTAACTAATATGCCGCAAAAACCGTCATTGTTTCGTTCACAACTTGCTTGGAAAACTTCCTGTAATTTGAGATTATAATTAAAATCAAAGGAAAATTTCAGTTGTTTTTAATATGATTTAAAAAGAGTGATTTTATTTCGTCGTAAAATAATGACTATATTCGTTTGCATATATTCTAACGTTTATACTTACACTACTTTTTTTTTTTTGTTATAAGAATATTGTTTTTCCGTCCCAGGTTGAATATGTGTTTCTTCTGCCGATTTAAGGCTCGAAAATTTATATTCTTAAATATGCTTAGTTTAGCTGAAGTAATACAAAGCGGAGTTTGCTGACACAACGGCAGATTATCAGTTTTATCACGACTTTGATAGTGTTGAAGTAATTCTGTAGCCCCACTGAGGGAAATAAATTCTAATATCGCACAAATAACTTCTTGTAAATTTGCTATTGAAAATTTTCTAAAACTTCAGCCTCAATATTGTTATGAGACGTATATGCTCATAAAAAAAAATTGTATCCTTTCCTCAAAAGGCTCCGACGATTGCCGATGGCAAGATCTAATTTTTCTTGTTTACGTCGTTTTAAATACATACAGCTAAAATACCTAAGTTTATGTAGCTATTTGTTGCCTAGCCTCTACAGTACCTTCACCCATGAAGAACTAATTTCTCCTTTTTCTCGCATGTGTACTGCGAAATTTATGCGATTCATTAAAATGTTGCAGCCAGTTCTAATTTTCGTTTACGAATAAACAAGGTAAGGTGCGAATTATGATTGGCGGAAAAATTGTTTTAAACGTTCTTTTTTTATAAAAGATATATGAAACCTTTGATCTTTCTTTTTTCACCTAGCTCTTGAATTGGCTAACACTCGCGATGTTTTGAACGAACTTGAAATATCTGGGGCAACTCTTGTCTACAGGTTTTGTTTAGACCAAATATTTTTTTTGTTTCCTTGACATCTCCTCGTGTTTATCACCAGAACGTATTCTACAGACAATGGCAACGTTTTTTTTTCTTTTTGTCCATTTCCATGGATTGCGCACCCCCTACTGAAGATATCTGTCACTTTTAACTTTGCCATATAGATATATACATATCACTTGTTTTTAACTAGTCTGTCTATTATGGGCTGAAAACAATATCGGGTTGTGCCTGAGAATAGGAAAATTTTAAAGTAAGATACGAAAAATTTATCCATTGCAGTTCACGTTCTCAAAGATACATAGAACTTGGTCATTTCACGTCTTTTGTCAGTTTGCAGATGACGGGTAAACAATGTAAAAAGATTCAAATCATTATTATTCTGCCAGTTAAACCACATGTTCGGTGACGTTCTCTTTCTCGCGCAATATCACCCGGTAGCAAACTTGATATGTGTGAGCTGAAGCGTTCAAAATGTTTGAGATTTCCGTACAAGAAAACTCAAGCCGGCCAGTTGCTTTGTAGAAAGGTTACTTTAAATGCGATCTTATGTATATGTACTTACAGTATTTCAAAGTCAGTTGAATTCTGAAGTGCCAACATATGAACAAAAGCTGTTTGTTAGTAGCTTTCACCAGGTACTTTTTGATCATCTTAGCTTCAAGTCTTTATAACTTATAACACCGTAACAAGTAACAATTTAAGTAAACTCGGATATTCTCATATGACATAAATCAGTGTTTGCAATGCAACGCTTGCGTGCGATCTTATTATCATCGAAATCACGTGACACAGGCAGCTGCGACGGGAAGATCAAAAAGCTCGAAGCTGCAAAAAGTTTGCGCAATATAATAAAGGACACACACATTGCTTAGGAAAGTGAAATTAACTGCAGTGTTTGCTCAGTCAAACTTTTCGCGATTTGTACAAATTTGAGAAAATGCAAACGGCAAGAAAAATGATTTAGAAGCTTTTCAAACCTGACCAGCGATCAAGGATGCGAAGTATTAATGGCTTGTATATTAATTTATTCATTGCATGCTGAAATGGAGCCACTGTGCTGGAAATGTATCTAAATATATCTTTGCCTTCTGCACGACTTTCCAAGCAGCCGTCCGCGGTTATGAAATCTGTTACACAATAATGACAATTACCTTCTGTCGTTTCTTTTCGTCTTCCGTTCTTGTCTTTTTGATTCTTTGGTCACTCGAAGAATACATTATCTGACTTTCAAACTTAGCGTAAAAAACTTAAAATATCAATTTTTCTCGTCTTTGTAAATTAAATATACATTCTGTTGTTCACCACATTTCATCTAAGAGCTATGTTAGACCTCAGGGAAATCATTGGTTGTATATGATAAATCCGTGACTACAACACACGGGCCCAGCATGCGTCAGTGGTGAAAAGTTTTAAGTACAGAGGGTAATACTACGCTGTTTCCATGTACCTCTATCCTCTCGGATTTTCTCACCTCAGTCAGACTCTGTCTTCAGCCTGTAATAAGAGATCGCCAAACCTTGAAATTGCGTCTCGCCGTAAGAAAGTAAAATCTTCCCTTAGTACAGTTGCCAGAATATGATGATTTGAAGAGAGAGAAATTAATGTTTTGTTTATTCTAGAACACCACCGTGTGTCATTCACACGTCACGCTTTAAATTGTAAAAAAAACCTCCATTTTCGTTTTCCTAACAGCGAACCGTCACAAAGCGACACCAAAAAAAAAAAAACACAGAATAGAGGATATTTTGCTCTGTCGTAAATAAATAATGACCTTTTTTAAAAAAAAAGCGAGTAGAACAAAAGACACGGGAAGGTGTTTGAGTTGTGTAAATAGGAGAATAATATTTCGCTTTTTCTTGACAGATAAACAAAAACCTCCACCTTTGATTATCTGGAGGAGGATTTTAAGTATTCTGCTAATTTCTGGTTTCTAATGACAGGAACGAGAGTTTTTTTGTGATTTTAACTTTTTCTGTTTTATACTATCGTAAATTTCTTCGGCTATTCACCATTTTTTTTTTTTTTAAATTGAAATGGTGTTTGTCTTGTCGTATTTAGCTTTCACTAATCGTGAAGAATAACGAACAGTTTGCTGGTCTTTGTTATGAAGCGTGCACAATTTTGGCAGTTCCCGAATTGGAAATGTCTCATTCCTTAGTCTAACATCTGCTTCCAGATTCACTCGTTAGTATGAAAATGTCGCTTTTCCATTGCCTCCTCGCAAGTGGGAGTAATGGCGCAACTTTAACTCTTGATAGCATCACGCATATTAGTTGTTCCTGTTCAGCTCACTTGTCAGCCATCACGTGTGAATTACCATCGTTATTTCATGTAAAATACGCGCAAGGCGGAACCTAACTCCCTCATTGTGCAAATTATCTTAAATTTTTAACGTTCGAGTAAGTTCTAACAGCTCTAAACATCAAATATGTTTTTCAAAAGTCACAGGGATCTGAATAATCTTCTCGAGTCACCATCAACCGTTTTTGTTTGAGCACCAAAGTCGATGCAACTATCTTGTTTTAAAATTTACCGCAGTTTCTTTTGCAAAGTGCAGTGAATTTAAATTTAAATTTTAACTCATCATGTGGCTGCGCTGTGATTGACGACTACGCGAGTTGACGAGAGGGGATTATCTCGCTTGTCCGTGCTATTTACGCACGAAAATTGTGTTCAAATCAAAATGGTTTGAGGTAATCTACTAACGTTGAAAAATATAGATCACTTTATGTAACCACTGTATGGAGTTTTTAAACCATCATGAAGTCATAGATCAATTATATATTGAGAATGATAGGGGACAAGTTAACTTACAGCTTACTGGCATTGTTGCGAAACAACGTAAAACATAACGGTAACAGAATACATAAGGGGATAAGGGGACGTCACATCGTGAAAGCACCTTGTCTGAGACGTTACCACAAGGAAAGAATCGTGTCTCGTTTAATCACCAGAGTTAAGCCCTGTTCGCCAGGTTTAGGGCTAGGATGGGCGACCAGTATCATTTCAAGCCGATATGCAGAACTGCCGGCCATTGGGCGTGTTGAGTTTCAATAATTCAGCTGTTCGGTTCATCGGCAGGCAGACTACTTTATCCATTATGAAAATTGTGCCGCGTAGCACTATGAACACAAATGGTGGAACAAAGAATTAACTCTGAAGTGTAGCTTAGTCGGAAGAGCAACAGTAGATATATTCCTGAGCTCGTGGTTTCGGATTCCCACCGAACTCAAGAGATTTACTCTTTACCTTGTGTGGTTCCCTGATTCCCTTTACTAGGGCTAACGCCCAGTGGGTAATTCATGGGTTCAATTAGCGCTTTAATTTACGCTTCAGAGTTAATTCTCTGTTCCACCATTACTTTATCCACTTACTTTATTAAACTGCGTGGTGAGTTGATGGAATGGAATCGTAAATCATTGGTAGCGGGAACCATTCACAATAATAGTAAGCCTAACTTTTTTTCTTCTCATCGACGCACTTTATTTAATTTTTTAATGTCAATATTTATTCAAAGTACTTGAGTTAATTATAACTAAACCGGCAGCGTTCGACTGATTCCCATCAATTCACCCGTCCGTTTCTCGCCTAAAAGGTATAATGAAAGTTTTTTTTTTCATTATTCAAAGATTCATACAGCGATTCGCAATATCTTCGTAGTACCTACATTAAAGGGACACCTTCAGAAAGTGTGTATTATAATTAGCCTCTATAACTGTCCGCCTTACTGAGATAAAAACAGTTTTAACATAGACGTACCTACGAAACTACATTGGCAATAAAAAGTCAAATAGTCAAAAGTCAATCTGCGAAGAAATCGGTTCACCCTCCACCTTTCGAATTACTTATAATTATAGCACCCTTTGCATAAGAGAGTGGTGAGGATATCAGGTCTGTTTTCTGGGAGCCTAGATATACAACCACTCTCTTGTTATTTATTACAAATTTGACCACAACAAATTCAAAATTTTCGCCCCGTATTCTGTTAATTTCTCGACGGGAGAACAAGTAAAATTACTCAGTAAGTGTCACCAAAAGGAAACCAAGATAATTCCAAATCAGGCAACTCAAACGACCAATAAATCTGCTGAATTAACCTGAAATTGTTTAAATCTTATTCGTGTTTCTTTTAATCTTTGAGTCCATGTTTAGCTAAGAGTTTTCTTCGACATTACGAATTTCTTTTCGACGACGTCAAGGAATTAGGGTGGAAAAATGCAACCTCGTTCCCAGGGCGAGGTTGAAAATAATAAACTTTGAAGTCATTTTTGGTCAATAGTTTTCATAAACAACATGAGTTTGTTTTTGTCAATGTCTAGGAATCGAGTTATTTTCAAATACATATTTTGTTATTGTTTGGCAAAGTTTAGGGCAAAGCTTCGGTGGAAAAATAATTAAGCATAAGTGTCTTATCAAGAGTGAAATTTCATTGCTTTAGATATTTGTGTGTAACTTCCATGTATTTGCAAGTTGTGTTTAAAGTGGTTGTAATTTTTAGTGTCGAGCCCACAGAAAAAATGTAAGGCCTTATCTTAGCTGATACCAAATCTGAATGAGAGCAACCTGGTATAAATTTACCAGAATTCAAATAACCCTTGTAAGATTCACGGCATCAAGCTGCTTTCTTCTTTTTCACAGAAGCAGCTGAAATAAACTCAAACAAAAGTTGCAGACCTGGAGAGAGGTGTGTACATAATATTTATCACACACAGACGAGAGGAAGGTCAGTCAAATACTTATTTGACATGTAATTGACTTATTTTATAATGTGGCCTGCTGATAAAAGTTAAAAGTGATCGAACAGAAGTTGCTGGCATTCACACGCACAATTTGTGGTCTCTCTCATTTTGATTTTTGATTGAAATTGGTTCCTGAGGTTTCTTTATTTTGTTGTAAAATAAGAATTAACGGCTTCGAGTCCTCGATAGTTTTAAAGTCAGGTGCAACATGACAGTGTCATCAAAATCCCTAAGAAATCATTTTCGAGAACAAGGAAGCATTGCCAAGAAAATACGCTTTCTTTTTTCTCAAGAAATGCTCGTCATTGGGTAGTAAATCAGTCATTATATAGGTAGCTCGGATTATTGAAAACTTAATGTAATTTTATGATTCAGATTCAAGATTTTACCTGCCAGGTGTTGCGGATCACTCCATCTTTGCTATGTCTCTAAGTCATCAAAAACTGAATGTTATCTAGAGGAGGTCAAAGAGAAATTTGACTAACAATATTTGGCAAAGTTCGATATCTGAAAATCTTACCCGTGTGTCCGGATCAAAGAATACTGAGAGCAGTGAGGAAAAATCTTTAATTCCCGATCTTTTTAACACTGCAGTTTTAATTATTTACAAACCACCACTAAAACAAAAAGCTTGGATTGTTTGCATTTCCGATGAATGTTTTGGAAGTAAAATCAAAAGATGTTTGATCTTTTCGCTTATATTACTTCGACTTCCTGTGCAAGAGCGCCACAGCACAAGTTGGTGCAAAATTTCCGGCCTTGTATTCATACTGGCACTACATCAAATACGCGAAACAAAAAAAATCAGCTCTCTTCTGTCCTTGGCTTGGATTAAGTTCCGGAAGATTTTAGGAAATATAGGGTTTCAACAATTTTAAAGCCTACACTTACCGGCTGTATTCAATGGCTGCAAACCTTAATGCTTCTCGAGTTTTCGTTGTTACTAGCATGACATTTCACCTCAGGTTTGTATTTAAATCAACCGATACAGTCGCATAATTTGCATAAGGTTTTAACTTGGAAATGTCAGGTGAATGAAACTGGGACAACTTCGCTTGATTGGACATCAAAACGTCGTCAAAACACGACAATTTTTAATTAAACATTGGCAGCCAGTGTTAAGTTTTAGAAACGAAGGTAAAGTCTTATCTATTTGGGGACGAAATATGAAGAGAGAAGAAGTTTCCTTTCCCGACAGTTTATCCCCAAAAGAGTGGAATATTTATTTGTTTCAGCTTAACTAATTTTTAAACTAAAAATTCAAATTTAGGTTGTTTTTTGTGCAGTAGTTAGTCTATTATGTTTTGCTATTGTGTTTTGACCGTTATAAGCCAGCGTTGTAACCGGATTAAGTTGTGTGACGGAACTGTTCGCTTTACTTCGTTTTGTACGAATCTTTGTAAGGCGGCAGCTAGTGCTGAGGCATCACTGTATAGAATTGTGTTTAGCAAACAAATCATAACATTTTAAGGATGAACCGGAAAACCGCCTGGTGAGCGAAAGCATAAATGAACTGACCGTACGTAAAAGTTTACATTAAGATTCTAAACAAAGCAAATGTAGAAAGAGGTGAAAGCATAAATTCTACCCACCTTGAAGTTATGATTTGAAACTAAAAATTGCACCAACTGATTGTTCAGATTCCACCTCATAATAAATAAGACAGACCTCAGATTTTTTGCCGAATAGAAATACCAAACGATTACCCTTTTGCCAGATATTTTCTTGTACACGTTATTTCCTAAAAACAACAGAGGAACATTTATTGATGGAGACTGGCTTGAACTGATGTGCTAGCCAAGCCTCTAAGAGGTGACCTTCTGTCACGATCACGCAGCTAGTGATCTCAGCGACATGCAGTGGGAGGTCTTGACATTAATCGATCACATGCCCGTGTTCTGATATAAACAATCGTTAAGACTTTTTTTATTATTATTAGAGAACCAAAACATGTACAGCAGCTAATTGAAACAGAAAGACAGAAATAAGAATTTTCAAAATTGTTCGACATTCCCCCCCTCCCCCTCAGTTCAGCAATTTCGTTCCTTATCTAATAACGTTCCGTCTTGAGTGTCGCTTTTTTTAATAAGCCCTGAAATTGCAATAAGTGCCCCCATTGCCTAAGTGACATGTAGGATATCAGCATACGAAACTTGTGAAGTCTGCTTTCTCACCTGAACGTAATCCAGTGTTGAACATATGAACAAGGAAACGAAAACACCAAATTTTCCAGTCAGTCTTGTGTTACAAGCTCAGTATTGAGTGTTCATTAAAATACTAAAAAAAGGAAATAAGCGCCCAGTCACTGATAAATACACCCTCTCCGACGAGTTTTCTCGATCCCTTGAGCTACGTTTATACATAAATACTCTATTTAGTGAAGATGGCTTTGAGGGAGATCATGTTGATTCCAAAGTGGGTCGATCGAGGGAGTGAAGATAGAAATAGTTAATTTAATATAGGAAAAGTCTATTGTCCAATGTTACCCCCAGAGTTGAACGAGCTGACATTGATGCGCTTGTCAACTTAAGTGATCGGTTTGATCGGAACGAAAAAAAGGAGACTTGAAAATAAACATGAACTCTGTCTTGGTAAGATGGATAAATATAAAGTTGGATTATATTTAGCCCAGTTGTACAGTTGATCAAGAAGCTTGTGAATTTGGCTGGCGATAGCTTCACTAATACCATAATACGATAATACGATACCAACAGAGTAAGCTATAGAAAAGGAAATTAGCGCCCTAGGAAACTAAAAATGTATGACTGAGGTTCTGTACATGTTTACGGAAAATTAGTGACAGAGGCTTAAGGACAAAATTATCGAGGTCAATTGCCTCGGAGGGCCTATTACGGCTGTGGCTCTGAAAATTATGCATGGTACATTTTACGACTGTACGTCCTCAGTGAAATACCCTTTAGACGTCTGAAATGTACTTGAGGATGGTGGTCTATTCGAATTTGTTATTCAAATTTCATTCACTGTACGAATTCTGATTTTCTGATTGGTTGATTTGTACCACGTGACACTGGGTTGTGACAAAACAATCTCCTCGACGACATTATCGTGATGTTACAGCCGTGGTGTTAAATTCAATACACCCATGGCTTCGGCTAACTCAAAGTTTGACGATTTTTTGCTTGTAGTGTATTTAATTTGAATAATAAATATGTTAACGCACTCATTGCTCGTGAATTATCACGATTTACCTGCACTCGTTCACTAACAACTCGCACGAGGCCGCCGAGAGCGGTATTGAAATTTCTCGTTCATTGTTAGTAAACTCGTGCAGGTAAATCCCGATAATTCACTCGCGGAGTGCGTTAACCTGTAAACAAACTTATTGCAACGGAAGATTACAAAAAATATACATATATACTTCAGCATGTCTTTCAAACAAATTGATTTCAAACCACGATAAACAGGCAAGCTCAATGATAATTCATCAACTTAAAACAAAGAAAATCACAACCGTGCAAAAGGTTTGGATACCCGTCTTTAGTTGTCTTAATTAAGTAAGAATCGTATCAATGTACAATATTATTTATAAAATTACCGGCTAAAACAGCGATATCTTTGTTATACGTTTCTACCAGGCGTGAGAAATCGAACACAGGCGTGAGTAGGCGTGACATCGAAGTTTTTTTGATCGGCAGGCATGACAATCACGCCTTAGGCGTGGCACTTGGCATATCGGGCAAATATATTTTACTCTTTATTTTATATTTTAATTCTGTTTCTTACTCTACTCCTTGCCGTAAGGATCAGCTTACTGTTTATCAAATAGAACTAGACACCAACCTCATTCCCAGGACCTACTCCCCATTCAAATTGGAGGACAGACGCGGAGGAAAACGATAAGTTATTGAAACATTGAACACAAGCAAAAATCACAGCTCGGTACAAAAAAGTAGTAAAGTACAGTGTTTTTCGTTATTAGTTTATCACTTTATGGCACTAGCATTCCCCGTAAATATTCTATTGGTACTCAACAACCTAAATTACTTCCTGTCAGAAAGATTTTTCCCAAAAAACCGTGAGATTGAAAGCCTTGTCGGGAGACCGTGAGAAATGACAAAAAATCGTGAGACTCACGGCAAAACCGTGAGAGTTGGCAGGTCTGTGGACAAGCGAAAAGATTTCACACTTTGTGTTTTAATACGAATCCTCCGTAATGTATTTTTACGTTGCGTAGGCTCTTTGTCCGCTTGCTGTTGGACGGGAAAGCGAATTTGTTTTTTATTACGTTCGGTCATTTACATCAGTCTTGAATTTTTTGCTGTTCTGCATGTAAGCTTATGTCATCGGGGAAAAATAAAACTGATTTAAAGGATATGTTTAATTCTCGCTATATATACAATAAACAAATTACAGCATAGAAACTGCTTTGTACGGAATTTTTATTCACGAGTTGCAAAACTTTTGCAAAACGAACGAGTGAGCGCAGCAAA
Organism: Platygyra sinensis; assembly: GCA_019787425.1. Lineage (NCBI taxonomy): Eukaryota > Metazoa > Cnidaria > Anthozoa > Scleractinia > Merulinidae > Platygyra > Platygyra sinensis. The sequence goes on from JAHPZR010036779.1 coordinate 32,950, forward strand.
CGAGTGAGTTTTTAAAGTTTTTGCAACGAGTGAATAAAAATCCGTACGTCGCACTTTCTATGAAGTAATCTATTTTATTGTATATATAGCGAGAATTTTAGGCAATAAACCTCGCAACTAGAATTCTATATGTGCTATATTTTCACCGGTGAAAAAAACGATACGTCCAATCAGTTTGCGTATAGCGTTCTTCACGTGTGAAAAATATAACCAATCACCGTTCATGATAGAATCACTTAGCCAATCAGAGTTAAGGTCATTCCCAGTATTGCTTGCGCATCCCTAATGCGCATAATTTTACGCGTGATTAGCGCGCGCGCATTAGAAAATGGCGGCTTTTTCTTTACGACTGGACCTCGCCGAAGAGGTAAATCGACATTTTCTCGAAAACGAGTACGGTGACCTATCATTTTTTTCTGTCGTTTTGATTTGATTAGTAAATTTCTCTATGTAAAATAAATATGGGCCAATTCTCAGTTTTGAGAAAAAAACAATCGTCGGAAACGTGAATTTAGCAAGCAATCGTGGTGCTTTTGTAAGGGTTTATATGGTATAAACAAGGTGCTGTTGCTCCTAAACGAACATTGGGACCCCTCATTTTTATTTCCAAATTTAAGTTCCTATAATGTAAACAATCAATCGGCAAAGTTTGAGAAAAATCTCAGTTTAGGTTCTATTTCAGTGGAATGACCTTAAGCACTCTAATGGCTTCCGAGAAGCGCGGGGTTGAAATCAGCGTCCGCTTGAAGTTTGTGTCTTGATACTTCGGTTCCCGTTTTACTTCACTTTGGGAAAAACAGCAATGGAGTATATCCAACAAATATCTTGAGCGCTAGAACTTCAGTTTGAGAATCAATGGTCATTCAAGAAACCGAGGAAGTAAATTTAACATCAGAAAGCCATCAGAAATTCAAATTTAAATAGTGTAAGTCAACAGAGTCCGAATTTGTCTTTGCACAGCGCGAAACGTCGCCATGACATGATTTAATCTGACAGTAATTATGGACTAACGAAAAGATTTCTCACTATGTATTTACGAATTCTCCCCTATTATATTTAAGCTTGCGTAGGCTCGTTGTACGCCTGTATCTGGACTGGAAAGCGGATTTGTTTTTCATTACGCTCGGTCATTCTGCATGTAAACTTATGGTGCCGGAAAAAAAACTAAACTGATTTAATGGGTGTGTTTAATTCTCGTTATATATACAATAAACAAATTACAGCATAGAAAGTGCTTTGTACGGATTTTTATTCACTCGTGGCAAAACTTTGAAAACTCACTCGTTCGCTGCGCTCACTCGTTCGTTTTCTAAAGTCTTGCAACTCGTGAATAAAAATCCGTACGTCGCACTTTCTATGAAGTAATCAATTTTTGTGTGGCTTACACGAAGTGTATAGCCACAATATGGCATCATCTGATTTATTATTTATTTGTCTACGAGAGCCGAGCGCCTGTCACGTGGTCCAGTGTCGTGGCCATTTTGGTTGTAAGCGTGTGCTCTAGTAATTGTTTTCAAGCTATCGTTTCACGAATTAGTTCTCCTCAGAGAAGCCAACACAACCAGACCTGGCTTGTGTTATAAGTTCACCTTGTGCAAGATTTTTTACGCTCTCAAAAGACAACATTTAAGTAAGAGCTTGAATCCTCGATACGGGTTGTGCAACACTGGAAGGAGTCATTGCACTATCGGCTTGATCTATCGGTACCGTACGGGTTGCACCACTGAGAGTTTGAAAGTGTTTGAAAGTGCCTGAAGCCACCTGAAAGTGTCACAAAGTGAAATAGACTGTATTGCACTTGAATTCTCCTTGCACTGTTGAGAACTCACGGAAGCATTTGAAAGGGTTCGTAGCTTGCCCAAGATCAAAACGTCAAAAGGAAGTATGGGGATCAATACCGGTCAAGGATTGGCTCTCATGACTATTTCATGAATACGAACTTTAAGGATCAGTTTTGGAGTGTAATAATGCTCATGGTGTTTTATTTAAATGTATTTTGCTTGCCCGTATTGAAACAAGCTGTTGGACAATACAAAATGTGGAATGATGTGATGTTTTGTTTTTCACAAATGATTTTCTACAAGCAACAATAACAATATGTGCTAACTAACCATCAAGGAAATGAAGTACTCCGGTGAATATAATGGTAAGCAATGTGTAACAATGTCACTTACCGCTGTTATTTATCATCACATAGAAGATGTCAATTTTAGGACTTCTTCCAATTTGAATAATATTCTTACCATTGGATATAATCTGTACATGTAAATTTCTGTAAGATGTTCTGTCCAGACAAAGGATTATTTGCTTTTAACTGATGTTCCATGTAATATATCAAACACAAGAGACAGTGTTTCATTGGGATACTGATCCAAACACCGAGAACAGAGTTGAAAATACGACACACAGCAGAGTATTTCGAGGTGTTTGGATAGGCGATGAAACACTGTCTAGAGTGTTTGATATATCTTCTCAATCAAAACAAAAACCAAGGATTAAACGGAGAAGTAAAATCGTGAAATCTGCTAATTGAGACCAGGTATCCAAACCACTGTCATGATTGGGATTTCCTTTGTCTTAACTTGATGAATTATTAATGACTTTGAGAAGCATGGTTTCAATTTACATTCTCAAACTCATTAATTATTCATGCAGTTCTTACCCAACCAGAGCATCTTATTCTGGTCAGGCGGATGAGTTTAGAAACCCAATGAAAAACGAGTTGAAAACACGGCCTTGAAAGAAACCCGTGTTTGAAACGATTTCTTAATCTGCATATTCATAAAGCAACAAAAACACGTGGGGATTAACAACTTTATTTAATCACACATTTTACGAAACAAACTTTAAACCTAAATTAATTACTGCTAACGTTGAATGTAACGGCAGAGTTGTTAAACTACCCAAAACAGAAAAGCCCATTCTTTTTCTAAATTTAGATTCTCGCTCGATGGTGGCGACCTCGTGTTTTGGTTCACTTTCAACCTTGCTGTACACTTCCGACCTAAATTGGCACTGACGTTAGAAATTTTATTAGACCAAATGCACACGTTACCTCGGAATTGCGCAGGCCACACACTTTTCCTCTTCTTCGCTAGTTTTAGGAGGTCTAAATCTGCACTTTGCCATTTGCTCTGTGAAGCAACGTGTTCGCTCGGAACTGACAAACAGCTAGGTAACAACGTGACTTAAGTTGATGAATATTCAAAAATTGTCACAGAGCAGCAATTAGGTGATAGGATCATTCACATCATGCACATTGTTTTGAGGATCATGCACATTTCACGTCTCAAATATAATAGTTGAATTGGGAAATCTTATTCAAATGATAATTTAAACTCATTTTCTTTGTTGGAGAAGTAATTTCAAAAACTCGTGCTTCGGGTTTCATCGGATTTCCAAACGCTCGAAAACAATAAAACCACTCGGCCTGCGGCCTCGTGGTTTCAAATGTTTCTCGCGTTTGGAAACCTGATGAAACCCTCGCACTCGTTTTTGAAATGTTACATAAAGTATACACATTAGAATAGGCGTTAACAGGAAGTTTGACAAGTTCGTGACATCAAATAATCTATAATGGGCCATACATGTCTCTTCAAAATTCTCTGACGTAAGTGTTTTCAAATTTTCGACTTAACTACAATTAATACCGTTGCAGTAATGCAAAGAATTCAGAACAAAGCTTTAAAAGTTTTATACTTATTTCAGTGATTTGCATGGGATGCCCATTTATTTGAGAAATGCACTTGAAGGAATTGAAAACCTTGTATCATATTTGCAAATTTCCTGCTTACAAATAGGGGATGTTCCATTGAAATTAAAGGTGTCTTTGTCAGAGATGATCAACTTGACCTGCATAATGTTCAAGAGAGTCCAAAAATTGAACATTTGTCTTTCAGTGATATGACAAAAGGGGAAGGGCAAATGAAAGTGAAGAATCTAAGGAAAAGACAGCAAAATGAGCAAAATTAATGAACTTTCTGAATCTAGAACAAAGAGGCTGGCAACCCAATCTCGGTATCAAAGACAAAAAATTGCAAATGAATTAGCAGAATGTAGACAAGAGAGACTGTCCAACCAACCTCAATATCAGAAAGAAAAAAAATAAAAATGAATCAGCAGACCATGTTAGACAAGTGAGACTGGCAAAGCAGTATCAATATCAGAATCAGAAAAAAGCATATAGCACAACCATTACTGATGAAATCAGAAAATTTCATTTGTTCTTGTTGTAACCAGTTGTGGTAAACACAATGTCATCACTGCTGAAAACCTCAGACTTTCCAACCGTACTGTAGTAAAACATTTACTATGTTAACTGCTACTGGTTTTCTTGAGGCCAGTGAGCGAGTACAAATTTTACAACATAGCACTAGAAGAAAGAAGTGTACTTTTGAGTATATTTAGAGATAAATATTCTGAAGAGTTAGTTTATCCAGGGACATTTCTCGGTCAAAAAAGGCCAGGGAATGACGATAGACTAGTCTACGTTCACTACAGTGATATTTGCCAATCAAAAAGTAGTAAATTTCAACAAATTGAGTAATAACATCTAGTTTACTCTAATATTTTCCTTTCAGGGTTTATATGCATCTTGAAAACCCTTGAATCTCAGGAATCCAATTTAAAGGCCTTGAAAGTACTTGAAATTGGTTTTGGTTCTTGAATATATAATGTCCTTGATCTGTTTATTAAACAAAATCGAAAAATATATGAAAGTAAGGTAAATGAAAACTAAATGTTCAGGGATACAGAAAAAAAAATTCTCAAAATGCTTACAAAATGTGTGAAAACACTTGTTTTTTTATTCCCGTTGTTCTCTCGTTGCTTTCGCGCATGTCCATTGAGCCACTAATGCACAGTGAATGTCTGGTGTGCACCTGGTTTCAAGCTCTTGTTGTCTGGCATTTCTGCATGTTCACGTGTTTATGCCCAAACATATGCTTTCAACACAAACATTTTGCAAAGTAGGGTCCTGGAAAATCCTTGAAAAGTCCTTGCCTTAAAAAGTGTATGAGCTCACCCTGTCACTTACTTTTCATACACACAGTATTGCTATAACCATTTGTACAATTGTCAATAGAGGCAATGTATGAGAATTTCAATTCTGATCTTTTTATTGACCGTCATATAGAAAAGTGTTCATCTCTGGAGAGACATGGTCAATCCATACTTTCTCTCTTACCGAAATATCCAGATAGGTACTTCTTCCATAGTCCAGAATTAAGGTTTCAATGTAAGTTATGGTCAATTTAATCCAAATGTTACAAATGACTTATCACCACCTAGTTCCAACCCATAATCTTCCCTTCAGTTTTATTTCAATTACATATTACAAGCAAATGGACTCGTAAGCCACACATGTACGCGTTGCGGACCTATTTTTTATATTATATCATCATTCACAATTTTACATCAATGGCCAGTAGCCGGGACTTACTGCCGATGCCAGGAAGATAAAAACACTTGCACATAATGAATACAACTTGTGAACTTTATTAGCGATTTGCACCATTATGTATTCAACTTCCCTATCGTCCCAAACAATTATAGATCATAAGCTAACTGTGTGCCTACAGATACAGCTTTAGAATAAAACATTCCAATATGACTTTTGGTGTACGATCATGAAAATAGTATAAACCAAACCAACTTGACAACACGGCAGAAAAGTATTAGTGCCTCATGAGTTTTCACTGGAGTAGAACTGTACGTGAAAACAAAACTTTACAGACCAAAAATAGCAGTTTATTATATCTCGTCACTACAGTCAAATAAAATTATTTGGAAGGCCTAAGAGTACTTGAAGAAGTACCGCTTACTGTGACATCAGAATCAGCACTGCAGTACAATCAAATTACAACTTCGATGCCATTAAACTGAACCAGTTTTTAACGTTCAGTTGATAGCTTACGAAAATGTGTTGTCTTAAATGGGGTTTTCCTAGTTGTAGAGATACACAGAATCAGATCTCTCCTGAGTAGGAAATAAAATTTCGAAGACAGTTGAAAAATGTGCCAAATGTAAGTGTTCAACCCGACATATGTGACCTCAATAACACAGCCGGTTAAAAGCAATAAGATGGAAATTTCGTTTCGTTTTGGTGCATACTGGTGCATTATGTTCGCTGTGTAGGAAAACAATCATGATTCATTGTCAGTACATTTAGGCGAAGCAGCAGCACCTGAAAGCCGTGAGCGACCAAACGTTTTGACTTACTACACAAAGACACAAATGAGAGAATTTTACCTTGTTCAAGAAATAGGGTAGATTACCTTGACAAGCTTTAAATGTAAGAACTTTAATACCCGCCAAAATTAATCTGAGCTAGCTTTTGTCAGACTTTCGAAATATAAGTCAAAATTAAAAACGTATACCAGCACTAGAAAGAACGCCTTTACTTAAGTAACCCTGCAAAGTTTGAGCAATTCAGATGTAATATCAGTTGAGAAAATGTAAGGAAAATTGAGAAATTGCAGACGTTTGTATGACTGGGGGTATGCATACAAACATGACTTTTTGCAAATAGATTTGATTAGTGTTTTAGGCTATAAGCATTATTGTGCGTGTGGTGCACCTGCCGAGGTCTTCTGTAATTGGGCAGTAGCCGGAACGTTGTTGGTAGAACTGCCAACGGCCCCTCCATGTATTTTGGGAATACAAGGACAACATGATGTTAGGACGCTCCAGTAGCCTTTACGGTACTTCCTCATGGTGAGACCATACAGCACCGGATTGACGCAGCTGTTGAAGAACACCAGCAAGACACTTACATCCATCCAGGTGGTGCCTTGGGTGGCTTGTCCAAAGATGAACAGAAGGTATGTCACCTGGTTTGGCGTCCAACACAGCATCAACGTCAAGGTAGCAATGGCCGCAACCTTGGTGATTTTTTTACGCAGTGCGTCGCCATGCTGACGTCCCACTTCAGAACCCGTCTTCATTTTGTAGATGATGTGCAAGTATAAGCCGGCAATAATGGAAAACGGAATGATACTCTTCATTAGAAACCCAATCACACCGGTCACTTTCAGATTGGCACCTTTTCCATAGGAGCATCGTTTACCTGCGGGATTCTCGGGATGAATGCGCACCGCTGGAGAAGAGCCCATGATGGTAACAACGGCCATGATGTAACAGGCCACGGAGCATAATACAGCACGTTTGCTGTTAATTTTGTGCATGTATTGAGATGGCTTAACCACAGCAAACCAACGTTCCAATGTGAGAATGACACAGAGATTCATAGACGCCAGACCAATCATAAAGAGGGCCATGCGTCCATAGAGCACCTGACAGTATAGCCATAGTGCAGACGTGCCTTTTGGTTCAGGAATGGTGATAGCGAATGTGTACCCCGGGCACAGGAACAGGAATATCGCTGTTATTACATCTGTGAGTCCAAGGGCGAAAATAACAACTGTGTAAGGCTTCTTGAACAGCACTTTCCTTTGGCTGTAAAGAAAAAGGCAAAGGATCGAATTTCCGGTAAACGCGACAACAGCTATGATCCAATAGGCGACTTGCTTCAGTATGCCAAGGGGTACTACTTGATTGGAAATGCTGTTGGGTGGGATAGGAAGTGAAGAGTTGTTGCTGGATGCCATACTTTGTTTCCAGACTCCAGTTATATCAGAAGTATTGAGAGTATGTTCGTGAAAATATGCACCGTGGGCGAATCTCGACACTCTAAACTTTAAATGTCAAACTAGCTCGCTATTTTACTTCTCGATCAGCATTTGACCAAATGTGTGACAGGTCTTGCTCCCGGTAATTAGGTTCTGCTCCAGGTTCTGCTTTCAGAATATTTAAATTCTGATGCAGTTGATTCAGTCCTAAAAGAAAAATATTTACTGCAATTAGATTTTCTAAAGCAATGACTGGCTTTTCGATAGTAACACAGCCCGGGATAAACCCTAGCAAATTGAGATCCTAGATAGAGAATTTTTAATTTAGAGAATGACGATGTTCCTGTGATGACCGTGGATCCTGCTCTTATGTGTCTGCGAGGATTTTACTTTGCAAGTTTCTTGTAAGCACCTACATGTAAAACTTTCCAGTAGCAGCAACACTTAAAATCGTAAATAAGTGTACACCGGAGAAATCTGAAAACGTAGCTTTCACCCTCCGCAATTTTTTTTGTCACGAAATAGAAGTGTTTCAAAAACGCATTTCAAACCGAGGGAATTTGAAAACGGCTTCGTTAAGTTTTAGTGTGGACAGAAAATATTTTGAAACAGAGCTTTTCGCCGATGTCGTCAAGATCAACATGCGACAGTCCTGCTCGAGTTTTCCTTAAAGACAAATCCAAAACGACAAGTGATTTTTACTTTTTCATATTTCTCCACCGCAGCGAGGTCTGGTCGGGGCCTTCAAAAGGCTATTGCTTATGTGTACAGGATCAAAACTATAAAAGTAAACTTTCGTGGGCTACTTGAGCTTAAGATTTCAAAGTTATTTTACCCGACTCTGTTTCGCTTGCTCTGAAGTCTGCTTACAATTTCCCACTCCCGTTCTTCAAGACGCTAGCTCATTGCTGTATGTTATGGTCTGCGTAGGTAGAGCCAAAAGATTTTAAAACAACAGGATTAAGTTACTCCTTTTAAAATGCAGCCTGAGTGCATTTAAAATGCTTTATGATTCCCATAATGACTTAGTGAAAGCTTCTTTTATTACACTGATGGAAGTGGGTTCATATTGGTGGATAAGAGAAGCAATTAGATGTAAAAGCTATCTGCCAAACTTCACAGGATAATTGCTTTGTGTAATAAAGGGAAAAAAATACATTCAAACAAAAAAAATGCTGTTTTGCGCTTTTCGACACAAATAACTTTTAACGGTCGCGATTTTTTTGCTCTGGATTTTCAATCAGTGAACATCAGTTATCTTTCACTGCTTCCTGCTTGAAAATTTCGATGGTATCGTACGATGTAATGAATTTCTCCCCGTTACAAAAGACTGGCCAGTTTGTATTCTGATGCTAATTCAAAGAATTTAATCTTTCTTTTTTGTCAAGCCAATAATTGAATGGTTTCTTTCCTCTGACCATCACCTGTCTTCTTCAAAGTTTACTTACTGCAACTAACTGAGGAAAAACTTGATATCTCCTAAAGATTTAATTATTGATTTTCTTTCTTTTGTACTAAAATCGATCTGTAAAATATATTCCAAAATTCTTTACTTTGTGTTCCAGATCATATAAATATATTCAACTTACATTGTTACCCGTTGTTAATCATGAATATGATTACTGACTGAATTGGACGACACGATGTCCTGTTACCAATTAATCATAGCAATTGCAATTCCCCACATCAGTAAAAGTTTCATTTGGGAAAGAACTTTTAATAGTCAATTTAAGTATCATGATTCAAAATATAGAGAACATCTTGCAAAATGGCTGTAAAGTTTCTTTCAAAACGGTCACGGGAGACTAAACCTCCACAATTATACGAAGTCAGTTTCTTGTTTCCCTTGGGAATTAGTGAGTTTGATCATTAACATGTGAAGCGTTCTCTTCCAATCGGAAAACGTATCTGAGACGGGAGGTATAACAAAGGTTGTTGTCTACCTTTGTCTAACTATTTGTGTTCAGTTTTTTTCTGTGAATTTTCAGACAAACGTGTAACACTGGTGTAACAAAAAAGATATCCGCTTTAATTTGCGAATCATGAATGATGAGCAATTATTGAATGAGGCTGAGTAGGATATGAAGAACTCTACAGGTCTAGGAGGGTGTTATCCACTGAGGGCGATCGAGGGCAGAATTCTTCGTATCCCATGAAAGCCAAATTCAGTAATTGCTTTATTATTCATTCAAAACATTTCCCCGAACTTAAGGGAGTTTCGCCATTTCGCTATTTGTTTTTTTTTTTTGTTTTTGTTTGTTTTTTTTTTGCTCACCAAAAATAACACAACCTCGTCCCCAGGTTTCTTAGTCAACGGTTCAATAATCTGCAATGGGCCGTACTTTTGACGTCATATTGACGTCATTGTTTCAATATGACAAAACTTTTGACGTCGTCGGTTCAATATGACAAAGTTTTTTTGTCAAATTTGGTCAACAGCAGCTGGGTATGGTGAATTACGCGTGTGGTTTTAACCAAAATTCCCGAAAATCTTATACTGAACTTTTGTTCGTGCAGTTAATTTTAAAGATATGCTTTCCCGAAGCGGTTTGCTTGGTTCTGATTCCCTTATTCATAAATTCAATACTAATTACGTGATTAACACGATGATTTGCCTTAAAAGAAAATAGCAAGATTGCATCTTTTAAAGCACAGCTTGCACAATGATTTATGATTCGGACGCTGAACAAAACAGCGCCTTGACTTTGTGACAAGCCCTTTATATCACGCGGAAGTTCAATCAGAAGTAAATTCTAGTAAAATCATAACGCTCTATTTCATTTTGGCCCTTTGAAACACTTAAGGGCCATCTGCCAAAGTAAAAAAAGAGCATTAGGTAGAAGCGGCCTTGAACAACCACGCGTTGACAGAGTTATAAGTCTTGCTATTATTAATTTATCTGAGATTTTATTCCCGGCCGTCACAACCACTGTATTGTAGTTACGAATCGTGATTTTCCGATGTTCAAGTCAAAATACATTTGTCCAAACTGACTTTCCTGTGTCCGTCTTGATGTTAACTCATCCAGTCTTCATTCGCTGCTGCACAGTTTTCTGATGTTTTCTGTTTTTTTTTGTTTTGTTTTGTTTTTTTGTTTTAAATTGATGGCCTGGGCAATCTCTCTTTATGGTGTCACAAATGGAGGCTCTCATTGTTAAATTCCAAAATTTCTGGACCAGTTTTCTAGTATTACGATAGTAACCTTTCAATGCCTGGTACCTCCCTACTATCTATTTAACAAAGACATAATTTGTGATAAGCGACAGCAGCGTTTATTTCAGCAGAGTTGTTTTCGTTTTTGCACTGGTTCCAAAACTGTTTTTCATTCTATTCTGCAATTATAAGCTATAGCTACTCAAAAAATAGTTTCATGGGACGGACCCTTGTTTTTGAGCTCCAGGGGGGGAGGAGGGTTGTGCATTTTCCGAAAAAAAAACCACCTTGTACAGTAAAACCTGCTGAAAAAAATAGCACAAGGGGAGCCATGGGAAAAACATCGAGGAAGTGATATCTACTATCATTATTTTGATGTCCAAAAATTCTTGCACAAGCTATTGCCCATTAAAGAGAAGAAAAAATATATATCCGAGAAAATTGCCCAGCTTCCCCACTCCCTCTACCCTCAAAGATTACTGGTCCATGCCTTTCAAGCACAAGCTAACTAAAAGCAAAGGTATAAGGACAAATAAGCAAGTCTACAAACCTACGGGCCGAAGCCCCAAGCACAAGCAAAGCAAAGCAAAACAAAAATCCAAGGTATCGCTCATTACATCTGTCGTGACACCTGTCACTTTATTGCCTTGTGCTTCCACATGCAACGTCTTCACGTACCTGTACGTTTAAGACGCAGTCATAAGTTAAAAAAGAAGCTAATTTTCAACCGCCTGAAATTATTTCATGGACTGAGCTTAAATGATTCCATCCACAAGCATCATAAATGAATTATAGTTTCAAAACTTCAAAAATGTGAAAAAAAAAGAGAAAGGAAACGTACATGTAGATAAAATGCTACATAAGAATGTACAGAGGACACTAAACCCCCTATCTTGTAGGAAGACGTGCGGGTAAAGTACGCTACTTCTTATTGGTTAAGATACCTCATCACGTTGTACGTGTTTCACGAGCCAATCACAAAGCTTGAATGGACGCATCTAGAGCGGGGGTGGGGGAGGGGAGGTAAAGAAAATGACATATTATGTCACGCGTCCTCATTACCGAGGACCTCACTTTTAAAACTTTCCGGGGGAGGATGTCCTGCGACCCCCCTAAGGAGGACCGCCGAAGGCAGTCCGTATCTCGACCCCCCCTTCCCAAAAATCATGTATCCGCCGCAACTTGCTAAATACAGCAGTCATGTCTAAACAACACGTTTAACATAAGAAATAACTCTAATATACAAAATTGAAAAATTAAAAAAATGCTCTATCCTTCAAAACAACCCCACTTATGCTTAATGCTTGTATGTCTTTCTTATTGGTGGCTTCTTTCGTGTTAAAAAAAGTGTCATACATATTAAGTATAAACCGAACTCCACACTATCACTATTCTTCATCCAGGTTGTACTTACAGTGTATGCTGATCTGACTGCTCTAGATGCCACGTTTGAATCTGTTTCTAGGTTCAAATGGATTATGACTACATCACTTTAATCCTCACTTTAATATTTCTGAGGAACATTCCTCACAATATTATAACTAAGAACTTCTAAAAGAACTCACGTCTAATTGTTTCGACATGTTCATGAAAACATTTCTCTTCCCTACAACAATAAAAAAAATAATAATACGAAAAACATAAATTTTATCGACAAGTTCTATTGTTCTGTGTCTTCTTGTCCAAATGGAATAATGAATTTATGATCTCTTTACAATAATTCAATCTATATGATGAATAATTTTGCCTTTTCTAAACGTTGGCGTAAATAAATTACTTCAAGGGCCCTAGTCAGCCTCCGCCATTTTCGATGACATCGAAATTATTGATATAGCATGGTGAAGTGAATTCTTATTGTTTTACTGTAGGCTGTGTTCCTGAAGGTATGTGTAATTATCCTGAGTTGTTTCACAGTGATTTTTGTTCGTTTCGACAGGCTCCAAATAAAATGATAAAAGCCAAATTCTCGCATGTAAACAAAAACAAAGGTGTGGCTGACTCGGGCCCTTTAAAATCTCTCCAACTGAAAAAATATAACCTATAACTAATAATACAATTTTCCTGAGCAAGTGCATTTTTCTTCCTCTACAAATTTGACCTAAACATTAGCAAGAACATGTGATAATCTGACTGCCATTTACTTCCACTCTGTATTTTCTTGACTCAGCTTCATTTCTTGTTGAGCAGTAGTGATGGATAGCGTTGTAAAGCTTCGATTTCAAAGTCTGTAAGGAAACGATGGCATACATCACTTAAAATGATTTGTTATACTTTCCACCTTAAACACGTTTCAAATTGGAGAACGTGTCATGTATCGTGGGTCAAAACTTATTAACCCCAAAGGCAAGCAAAACTCGCAAAACCCTACGGAAAAACCAACTTGCACGTGACCAGGAGGTGAATCTCAAAACAGCGGTAAATTTGTGCCCCTCCAATGTCAAGCAAATACATTTCTTGTAGTTTTTATATTCTATTTTTGAGTTGGGAGCTATAACAAAACATCTAATGATTAGCCCCTAGGTAACTTGTGAGTTTGGTTCAACATTGAGGTTCTCGGGGAAACATTCATAAGATCAAGGCTTCCGTTGAGACCACACATACCTACAGGCCATTAAGCATTTTGAAAGTGCTTAATGGCCTGAGGGTAAACAAACAACAGCAAACACAAGCCAGCAAAGAATGAATATTGCCCGCACATGTAAAAAAGCTACTTCACAACAATTTGACTTTTTTTACCTTAAAAGAGACTAACCAACCTGAAGTTCTGCCTTGTTGCTAGAAACAACCTCGTACGTAGAAACTAAACTGAGGTCACTTATTGAGCCACGATCCTGAAACAGAAAAAGAACATTGCTGATGATATATTTAAAGAATAATTTATCATAAAAAAAAACCAAATAATGGCGAGGCTTTTAAATGTGTCGTAAAGCCAAAACCAAAGAAATCACTCTAGCCAATCAAAAAAAAACCAAGGCACCAAAATTTAAAGCAAACACATACAGCTTACGGAAAGCGTTGGGAAAACGGGTGTGGCAGCGAGTGACGATTGGTTTGGCTTTAATTCTGATTGGATAACAAAGTGACGCGAGATTTTTAACCCTTTGTATACCAGTTACGCAAATATGCGTAATTTATTTTTGGCTCTGTATTTCTTTCACATAATATTCACTGAAGATGTTTATGAACTGATTGTAAAACGAGCAAATTTGTATGCAGCACAACAACGCAGCCAGAAGGCTTTATTTGAATTATCGACTGGTGATGTTCTATTTGACATCAAAAGGATCTCAGGGTACCAAATGAAAGCTTGTTCAATGTACTTTTGAGTTTTGCTAACCATAGAGACATCACATGAAAATTTGTCTAGCACTTTTAGCAAAAAAAAGTTCATTTTTCTCTTTCAAAACTTTAACTTTTGTTAATTATACTTCTCATTTAACAATTTTTAATCAACAAAATGCAATTTTTGTTATATGTATTATGAAAGAAGAACTCTTAAGCCTTATTTGATGTGCAGATTGTGCTACAGTGGGTAAATGTGATTGAATGAAGATTCACTTTTAGTTGTCACCTTTAGTTAAGTGCAAAAGTAAAAGAGAACTCTGGTATACAAAGGGTTAAACCAATCACTTAGAGTAGAAATGCAAAAGCAAAGCAACCGTAATTCACCACCGACACCCAAGCGAAAACCGCGCTACTCAAGAATAGATGATAACTACTAACAGAACGTCGCAAAGAACAACAAAATTTAAATAATGATACATCAAGAGCCCAAGTAAATTTATGTGCAACGTCATCAAGTTGCACTTAAAGTAGAACTACGTGGAGACCCTCGATATCAAAGAACGTTTATAAAATAATTATATACGCAAGGCTTCAGTTTCGAGTCGTTTACCTTCGTTGATTCCTTTTTGATGGCAAGGGCATTTGTCGTAAGAAATGGAAAGTCAGCGATGTTCTCGTACAAACAGCCCCATTTCACCCGCCAGCCGTGTCAAAATTTCCAGTACAAATTGAGTATTTTCCTACAAAAGGGAAACCAACACGAATTATTAATTCCATATGCATGCCGCGTTTGCATGTTTTCGTGACAAGACCTTTTCTTAAAAAGATATGGCTGATCATCGCAGTAGTTATGCACACAACTTATACAGTTGTGAAATTCTACTAGGTTCGAATCCTGGTCAGACCTGCATTTTTTCAGGCTTTAATTTCAGAACTGCTAAGTTGTGTTCATAACTGCGATGATCAATCATATCTTTATACCATTCTCCGTAGTTCGAATATATGAAATGTATGTCTGTGTCAACTCGAGCATACCACCGGAGTTTTTCTCGGTTTCTGCAGCCTGAGCAACTGTTTCTTCTCTCAACATTGAATAGGATCTGAACATATTATGTGGACTGGTGTGATACAGATTCATAAACAAACAAACAACAAACAAATAAACTTTATTAATAATTAACACTTAAAACTGAGAACATGTACAACTCGCATATAGCGTAAGCTAGTCGAGGCAAGTTGTGCAGGAAGAGAAAAAAATAAAAATAAAAATAAACAATTTGTAAGCTTCAAATAAAAGACTATGAATTCATTCAATGATTATGACTAGGCTGGTTAGTTGTTTTGGTGAGACGTGTTCCCTTTGCCAACATCGTTTCCTATGAGCTTCGTCCACTAGATTATTATTAGTCAAATGTACACCATGAATGATGGGTGTCCTTTGCTCTTGGTGTGTGTTTGAGCTAACAATCGACAATGATCAACAAACCTGTCAGTCCACAGGACAACTGCACTCGAATCTTTATACCCATGTGGTCAACATAAACATCATCAAATTGATCCAGACTCTATTGACGAGAACACATAGCAATCGAATAATTTGGTCAATTTAAGCAGTCTACCCCTACACCGACAATATCTCCAAGCACTTTGTGAGTGAAATCAAATAGAAAAGTATCGCAACACAAAAATTGCCAATTAAAAAAAACATTATTCAATGTTTCTCTAAGCAGCTGTTAGGGTTTTCCTGAGAGGAAAACTTTAAATGTATAGTTTTAAATAAAGTGTATAATTTAAATGTAAACCACGAGCAAAAGACAAGATTAAAAAGTCTGCATACGAGCTAAGTGGCCCTTTAGACGGGAGCTTATCTTTTGTTCTGTAACTCTGTAACATGAAGCGACTAGGAGTATTTCTACTTCCCCTTGGATTGGATGCTATTCCATCCCAGCATCAGCCTCCAGCATTAAATTCGCCGGTACCAATTTATGCACTTGGTGGAGAGAAGCACTGTGAGAGCAAAGTGCCTTCCCCAGGAACACAGCTAGGGCTTGAACCCAGGCCGCTCGATCAGGAGTCGAGCGCACTAACCATGACACCACTACTCCTCCCTAACCAAGAGAACATGAAAGTATGTCGTTAACTTCTCACCTTTAAGATTCCATTTCCTTCAGCGTCATGTTGTGAAAACGGCTTGAGAGGCTTAAGACGAAAAAAGGCGATTACTAGGTTTCAAACGATCATTTCAAAATGAAACTGCGTGCAGGTGCACGACAAAATAAATATGAATATAATATAATACTGCAATAAGAATATCATTTCTTTTATGTTGCTTTATTTACCATATTAGGAGCTGTAAAGCGAGGAAGCCTATTCCTTATAGGGATGTCTTCGCCATTCTGTTCCGCTGACCTGCAAAACAAAGCCAAAAGTTATCAGGCACTTCGCCACAAAACAAAACAACTCGAATTTAAGCAAAAGAAGAATCGACGACAAAAAGAGAGTGTTATCTGGATTCACCTTCAGATTCTAACATTACAAATATATGATATTCATTAGGTTAGGGTAAAAACATAGGGTGAAGCCCTTGAAAGAATGATTATTCCCAAAGTTGTGTTAGTGTTTCCGCTGAATTATTAGAAACCAATGGTTTTTATCATTATTTTCTAATATCTAAAATATATGGCAGATCTTTGTTTACTTCTTTCTTTGAGAAATCAATCTGTCAGTCGGTCAGGTCAATCAGACTTTCTGTGTCTGTCTGTCTGGGAGAAACCGTTAGACATGTTGGACAGTCACAGTGCGAAGCCAGATAGTAAGATTTTATCATTTGAGCCATTAGTTGTGACGGGGAATCTTTCGTCTGTCCGCCCATCTGCCAATCAGTCAGTTAGTCGGGAAGAGAGTCAGTCAGCCAGCCAGAGAGTCAAACGGACAGTCAGTTAAACAATCAGACGATCAATCCGTCAGTCAGCCTGTCAGTCAGTCAGTCAGTCCTTCAGATTTTTTTTTTTTTAATTAGAGCTTTATTAACTAACCATAATACAATTTTCCTTACCTACATTACAAATCAATATGATTACCAATAAAACTTACAATCCAATTTATACACTACTTACAAAAACTATACGATACTTACATCCATATTGTAACAATGAGCAACAAAATAAATACGATTTAATTACATATTAAACTTACGATACCAATTTATACACTACTTGCAATATTATATGATTACATATGCTACTTACGATGAACAACAACAACAACAACAACAAAAAAAAGGTACCTTCCTATTAAAAAAAAAGAAAATTAAAAAGAAGTAATAAAACCAGAAGGGCATAAATCATTACATTGGCCCTTCAGATGCCTTAAGAACACATGATCCAGCAGAGTGACTTGTGTCCTCGATTTCCTTCAACCATTCTTCTTAGGTAAAACAATGCGACCCACAGTCACTCAGATCAGAAGCCAACGATCCTGTTCGACGCTGACCTTGACCAGTTGATCAACATCGATATTTAACTCATCCCCCATCTTCCCAAGCTCAAACCAAGACTCATTAGGCAGCTAATAACGCTGTCATGGGGAGTTCCTGCCTTGGTGGCCATTCCATATCTGTACATGTTTCAAGTTGTTCCGGTCAATTTCTACCAAATGTGCACGCCACTTGCCATTCCGCTGCCATGGCTCGACAAACTTTACGAAGCTGTTGACTTTGGTGTGGCGTACCTATTTCCTTTCCGTGTCTTCTGCTGGTGCTACTACCACGTGATCTGGATAACACTTGGAAGGCCGCCTCGTATTCAGAATCAGCACAGGGGCCTGCACGAATTGCTCTCCGACGAAGCAGAAGACAAGTCACTAAAACGGCCTGCTTGATCATGGTGGCTTTTATTATCTGCTGGTCCCCGACATTTGTCTTGAGCATTTGGAGAATTGCCTCTGGCACCGAAAGTGTGCGTCGTGGTCATACGCTGTATGAAGTTTCCTTTTTGGAACACTTATTAACGAAGCAATCAATCCAATCATTTACAGTGTTTATGACAGGAACATGAATGTTTGCGCTCATATTTATTGTGGTCATCGTGCCTTCAATGCCACAGTTAGTGAAGCTGAATCTACTGGCACAAGATCCAACGACACGACTAACAATCGAGGAAGTATAAAAAGTACAAGGCGGTTGCAATTTAAGGACTCATCTTAGAAATTATTTGATTACTTTGTTCCATTTTCCACTTCCATTTTTTATTTTCCATTAACCACACAAAAGATAAAAACAAAAAAAATAACGTAATACACTAGAAATTTATGATAATTTAAAGACGATAACTTAACAATTTTAAAGGTGGTAATGGTAAGGAAGGCTATATAGAAGCCGGGGGCTTATTTTGGGGGGCTTGTTTTGGCTGTAAAAACAGTAATTTATGCGTCGTAAATGTACAGAACTTCCTCTCTCATCAAAACCTATTTGGTCATTCAACTGCTATTTTAAAAACCACTGTCTCTTTGATAGAGGGGGTGAATAGGTCTACGGATCGGCGGATTTGGTAAATTTTTTTGACCAGATTTTGGATTCAGAGAGAAATTTTAACGGATCTGCGGATCCTATGATCACAGCGGATCGCGGTTTTATCCAGTTTTTGGGCCCGGATTTTGGATTTTAGGAAGTTTGGATGGTGGATCTCAACGTTCCCCCGGAAATCTCATTTTCTCTCTTTTGTGTGCCGGATGTCACGCAGTGGAGAAAATGACTAGAAAGAGTGACGCACTTAAGCGAGACGTGGCCACACGTTTGCTCTTTTTTCTCGTATCTGCAAGATTTTCTTTCGATACAGACGTTGGTATATAAAAAATTTCGTTGATAGTCATCCTCAATGCTAAAATACAATATCGCGCAAGGCAATTCCTAACTGAAGTCGCTTTCTATCTTGCTTATCATCTAACGCGGCAAACAATTTGCGGATTCGGATTTAGTTGATTTTATGAGCGGATCGGCGGATTTACATACCCCTATTAACCCACCCCCCCCCCCTTGATAGGTACAATAGCCGATAGAGAATAAGTACAGTGTTTGAAATTCAGTGGAATTATTTTGACGCCGTGCATCCCTATGACATATATCTAAATTACTTGTTGTTGTTTTGATAACCGTTTTTACTATGTTGTTGTGGAACTTCATGCTGTGATTTTGTTCTATAAAAGAACTTAAGAGCAGCCTTTGGGCAGCGCTTAAAAGGGCAAAAACTATGAAACAAATGAAAAACAATAAAAGCGTTTTATTATATGGCTAGCTCCGTGAGCGGGCAAAATGAATCAAATCCTGTACTGTGATTGGCTATCCGAGCGGGCGAGATATGATGGCGCTATCTTGCCCGCTAGAGACTACCCGCCGTGTTCCGCAAGAAAAATTTCCCTAGAAGTCATATAATAAATCCTTTATTGACCAAGCTTGTTTGGTCAAGATGACTGGATATTGGCCTCTTTTTTTTGCGAATTTATGAACATCGACTCCATGTTGGTCAAAAAAACACGCCAAAAAAATTGGCCAAGATTCAGTCATCTTGACATTAAACTTGGTAAATAACCATATGTGTCAGTCTAGTTTTATATATATGCTTTATAACTGTATTGGTACCCGTATCGATATGTGTAAGAACACGATTCCACTCTGAATGCTAGCTGTGCCATGCTAACACTCTAACGCTTCCAATTATCACACGAGTAGCCAAAGTCCCTGGCTTCCTGTTATTATAAGCTAGTGGCCAACGTCAAGTGCCTTTGTATTGAGGCAAGTTTTCCGATTATAAATGGAACTGCCACTAAATTGATCATTCTACTTTATTTATATAATTAGTACTGTATGGCTAAACCATACGGAACAGATAAAAAAGATGCCTCTTGTTAACCGTTTTAACCAATTTTGCCAGTTTTAATCATGCTTGCGATATTGCTAGTTTCTCTGCCTGACCTAAGTATACGGTGGATCTCGCTGCTGACCAAGTGTGATGGCCAAATATCGCCCAAACTTTCCCAAGAAAAGCCAAGATCAGCGATCTCCAGTCAAAAAATACACGCTGCCTTAAATATGTAAATTTTATTATCTTATTTTGAAAATATTATACCACTCCGCTGTCGTGTAATATATCCTCTAGCACTGATATATAACTTTTCCACAAACTACTCAAATTGACATCCCACCTTAATTCTCAAGAAAGCCTTGGAGTCGTTTAACGTCTTTCCAGAGTTCCTTAAATCAGGTTTGTGCACTCCTGACTATATATAATTGACGTTCAAGCTTTCACAAGATATTCCTTTCTATTTGCTGGACTTATGATCCTTTCTGACCAACTCATTTAAGTATACAGGTTATCGACTAAGCTTGTTTGCTATAGATGACTTGGACATTGGCCAAGCCTCATTGCGTCTTAATGGAAAGAGACAGCGCGAGAATGGGTCCAAAATTTAACCATCTTGAACGAAGACGCTTTGTCAAAAAAGGACATAAGGAATATCATATTCTTTTTGCAGGGCGCAGCTGGTATTCCCGAGTGAGCAAGATTTAATAAGCCATCTTGACCATTCGGCTAGCCAATTGCAGGACAGAATTTGATTTGTCGCCCGCATTCATAGTTACCCATATAATAAGAGGAAATGAATTATTTCTTTGGTTTGCATGTTAATCTGTTCAATTTTAATTAGCTAAGTTAATATAGTAAAAAAAGTTGGTATAGCGATACACCAGCCTATAAGTGCAATGAATTCGGATAGCATTTACTGATGTGTGTACCACGTGTCTGCATTAGACTGGTTACAGCCAGCGTTCGACTGAATAATTTCGTACTGTTATAAGCTGAATCTTCAGTTTGGTTGACCACGCTCGAGGTTTGCTCTGCAACGCCCAAGTGGCCCGCCCATCTCATTTAGAAGGTTTTGCCGCTTTGCGGATGCCAGCTATATAACTAGTTGTTTGCTTCAAAATTGGCATGCCGGTCATCTGATAATCTAGCTTTCCCTAGTGGTGTATTTTTGTTGGCAACTTCTTGCGCCTGTGCGTTCAGATATGAAGATAATGACAGTTTTCATCTTCTTCAGTTTCACACCATGCAACTTGGTTTGGAAATCTGCTGTGACATTTGTGAAGCCATTTTGTCTTTTTCTCTTTGTGTCTGCAAAATAGAGGCAGGCGTTACGTTATTAATGGGGAGCAAAGATGTCTAGTCCAGAGGTCATGAGTGTGGATTCGAAGTACTCCGTGGTTCAACAATTATTGAACAACTTTGAATTTATAGCTTATGGTTGAACGGATATTTCGAAAAATTATATTTCTCTTATTGGCATTTGATCATTAGAACCCCTCTTTAGCACCTATGAGGAGGAAACGTAAGAACCTTTCATCGCTTAAAGGTTTGACTGTAAGTTGTATTCATTCAAAGATCATGACTCAAGGTAATTTTGTCAAATTTAACACATCTTCACAACATTTTACCTTCTCCAACAACTTTTGAAGACTTTTAACCTCCTTCTGTAGTTCCTTGTTTGTCATGCTTTCATTGCGATAATTGAGGTCTTTGGTTTCGTATTTTATTCCATTTGTCGG